>CATIXQ010000027.1:1386375-1447872 GCA_949711755.1 Leptidea juvernica
AGGGCGTCGTCGGCGGCGGGCCCCGGCGGTGCGCTACTCCGCCGCGACGAGCGAGACAGAGACGCGTACGTGGGCGCCGCCACGCGCTCCACCTACCGCAGGCTACTTATTATTATCACGACAGATCGTTATGTGCGGTGTTGGTGCACAGTGTGTCGTCATCTTACCCTTCGGTAGAGGGGGAAGGAGAGTGTCAGGGCTGAACCCTATACCCAGGCTCTTCTTCTTCCAACACGTTGGAAGTCTTAGGGTGTGTTGGCTTCTTTTTATTTTATAAATTATAATTATTATACTCTATACATTAATTATTATTATTAAGTTTCACTGTTCACGTTCGTGTCGTAACAAAACCATAGAATGTAGGTTATTTTTATTAAGGTTTGTTTTTCAATAAATAATATAACAAAAATAAGTGTTTATGAATTAATTTATGTGCTAAAAATTTATATGTCTTATATATTTTACTGTTATCACAAATATTATTTATCGATATCCTGTCGATAATGAAAGTTCAGCTATATGCTTACTTAAATGTTTCCTTTGCCAAAAAAACCAAAAGTGACGTCTCTGGAATAGAACTCTACTAAGTATAGACTAATGCATGCTTAGCTAAGTATTCCTTAGCACTTAGATAATTAACGGCTATGATTGCGGCGTGGGCGGTTAGATTCCAAGTAGGTATAATTACCTCAAAGCTGAACTTGCGCCGTCGTCTCTTGGGTGATGCTGCAGCCTGCTCCGACTTCTTCTTCCGCGCCGGCTGGGGCTGTGCCTGCCCGAACAGTCCCCTCTCCTCCGCCACTTTGATCATGTACTTTGCATCGAGCCTCGTTATCTCCTGCACGACACCTAGCGTTCGTATCATCCTATACTTTAAGGTCATTTTGGTGTAAAAAAAGTTAACTTAAAAATACCGACTCTTAATATATTATATATTAAGTTATAATATTGAATTTCATCTTTCATCCTTCATCATCATTACTAGCCGGAAGACGTCTACTGCTGGACAAAGGCCTCCCCCAAAGATTTCCACGACGATCGGTCCTGCTATGCCCTCCATCCTGTTGGAATATGTTTATTCCGGCGATCTTCGGTCTATTTGGGGGGGGGGGGGGGCTACCAACACTGCGTCTTCCGGTAACTATTCGCGATTCGAGGACTTATTGCCCCAACGGCCATCTGTCCGTCGAACTATGTAAAGGATAGGCAGCAGAATCTTTCATTAAGAGCACACCATTTACTGCGATCGCCAACCCGCCTGCCAAGCGTGGCATTTATGGCAAAACCCCACAAAATATCTTTCACCCTTACGAGTGATCATTATTTTATATCTGTTTGAGATTTGTTTACAATATTATATATTATTTTTTGAGGGAGGTCGACAAGTTCTACGGACAGTTGTACATGACACGGGCACCTGTTACCAACAAGTCTGAAAACCCAAGAGCCATACTAGCCCGACACTTCCGAAAATATCCCAGACGTCAGCCTGTACGAGATTATTATGGCACTAAAACAGCTCAAAAAGAACAAAACGCCCTGTGATGATGGCATTACATGGGAGCTTCTGAGAGCTAGTCGTACTCCTAAGATCCTCCAGAAGCTATTAAATTCCGTCATCCTCGAGGGCAAAACGCCGCAAGCATGGCACAGAGGTATAGTGGCGCTATTCTTCAAAAAAGGCGATAAAACACTTTTGAAGAACTATAGGCCCATATCACTTCTGAGCCATGTATATAAAGCTGTTTTCTATGGTTATCACAAATCTTCTAGTTCGCAGGTTCGACGACTTCCAGCCTCACGAACGAGCCGGATTCCGAAAAGGTTTTAATACCATAGACCACATACAGATATACAGAAGACAGAGGAGTATTACGAGCCGCTATACTTGGCGTTCGAGGACTATGAGAAAGCCTTTGATTCGATCGAGCTGGGCGGTGCTTCAGTCTCTTCAGAGGTGCCACATTGATTATCGATATATCGAAGCGTTTAAGTGTTTGTATGGAAACGCCACCATCTCAGTCCGTCTCCAGGATCAAATCTCGAAGCCTATCCGACTGCAGCGGGGAGTCAGACAAGGCTGTAATATCGCAAAAAGCTGTTCACCGCCGCGTTGGAAGATGTCTTTAAGCTTCTGGAGTGCAACGGGCTGGGCATCAATATCAACGGCGAATAAATCACTCACCTTCGATTTGCAGACGATATCGTAATCATGGCAGAGACAATGGAAGACTTAAGCCATATGCTCGATAGCCTCAATACAGCCTCAAGGAGTAGGTCTGATAAAGTACATGGACAAGACGAAGATCATATCTAATGCTCATATCGCACCTACTCTCATAACATTTGGGAACTGTACTCTCGAAATCGTTGATGTACGTCTACCTTAGACAAAAATTCGAGTTGGGCAGGGCCCATTTCGGTCAAGAGGTCACTCGTACAATCCAACTCCGATGGGCAGCGTTCGGGAAGCTCCTTAAAATCTTCTCGTCCAAAATACCATAGTGTCTGAAGACCAAGGTTTATAACCAATGTGTGTTGCCAGTGATGACATACGGTCGCTAACTATGGGCCTTATGCAGAAGCTCAATGTCGCTCAGAGGGCAATGGAGAGGGCCATGCTTGGAGTTTCTCTGCGAGATCGAATCAGAAATGAAGAAATCTATAGGAGAACCAAAGTCACCGACATATCCCAGGTGATTGCAAAACTAAAGTGGCAGTGGGCAGAGCACATAGCTCGACGGACAAATGTAAGGTCCTCGAATGTGGACCACGTTCCGGAAGACGTAGTGTTGATTGACGTGGTGATTGATGCGGTTGTGCTTTTTTTGATGGTAGATCATCACTCAGTATAATGGTAATAAGAATATTAAATCGGTTCACTAGCGGAGAAAACACACCGTAAAGTAGAGACGAACAGTCGAATTGAGAAACTCCTACTCTGTAAAAGTCACCCAATAAACACAATATTAGTTTAAGATTCATCAATAAGAACCAACCCAATATTTTTGTCATTGTTGATATCGTGCCGTATGTCTTCGCAAGAATATGCAGAAATCCGTGATGGAATGTGCTAATAAAGAACAACCTGTTATTGAAAATACTCGGAAAACTATTAAAATTTCATGGATGGATTCTAAATACTTATCTTCGTCGCAATGTAGATTGATATTGTTGGTCCATTGCATGACCTTTCGCGCGGTCTAGTGCCTTCAGCTTAACCCTGGAAGACGCTGTATGGATCTATTAATTAAGCGAAATGTTACTCAGCTCAATTGAAATTACCTTTCTTTGGATGAGACCCAGGTAGCAGCCGTCACGATCTAAGATGTAATTGATATCTAGACCATTTCCAAGGTTCGGCAAAGTTTGAATTTCGAATAAATCACATTCCGGCACCTGGCAACAGTATTATCATCTCAAGTTTATTTATTTATTTATTAAGGAAACAAACAGATACATCACTATAGTACAAAATGAAGTTAAATACAATATAAAAATTACAAAATAATACAATTATACAGACATGACAACAGAACGTTAAGATAAGTAAACAATAAAATATTTAGGCGAATACACAATATTATATAAATCAAGACACAGACAGGGAAATAATAATGAATAAACATACAAGGTTTAAGGTAAGGACAGTAATCGTTGTTTTAACTTATTATTAAATAAAGCAGTAGAGGAGTGCGAAAATAGGTCGACATTAATGTGAGAATCCAATGATGAACACATTCTGTGAAGAGGCGCGCGAAACACATTATTGGTTCTAGGAGTCGGTAGGTTAAAAGTTCTGTGCGTTAATAATAAGTCGAATCTTATAATTAATAACATGATAACAATTGCCTCCCGGTATGGGGAGGAGCCCGAAATCACACCTAATAAGTATAGAACGGGCTCAAAAATGCATTAATGTAATGTAGTAATGTTTTATAAACGTTCTAGGCATCCCAAAAAGCAGCTGTACCGTGACGACAGTCTAATGAATGTGAGACAGTTGTATATTTTACATGTTCTTCTATATATAAACCAAAATGGCTCCCACATAATGTCTGTCTAATCCCATCGGATAGAACAAAGTTTACTTATAAACAAATCCCATTCTTATCAAGTTCTCTATATACATAAATAAAATTTGAAAACAAAATTTTATGATCGATGCGGGACTCGAACCCACGACCTCTCGCGTTCCGTGCAAGTGCTCTGTCAACTGAGCTAACCGTTCGAGTGACGTATCGTCATAAAATCTTGTATGCTTTGTTCAACTCTCAGGTCGTGGGTTCAAGTCCCGCATCGATTATAAAATTTTGTTATCAAATTTTATTTGTGTATTGTTCCTAGAAGTGAGGGTTTTATCACTTTAAAAACAACAAATTGTTAATTTCTCTGTATAATAAAATAAATAAAGATCTGAATAGTTTTTGAAATGACTCAAAATAAACTCAAATAAAAAGTTCAAAAGTGGTTTCTCACAAGTCTGTGTGTGCCTAGTTTATTAAATAAGTCATTATCAACTTCGTACCAAATTTTTAAATACACTTACCAAACTACTTAATTAAGTATTTTGACTTCTTTTAATATTTGTACCTATTGTGATATATTATTTCCAATTCAAAAATTTTTAATAAAAATAGGATTCAAAATCACTTATTGAACGTCAAAAACTACTACTCATTCAAAAGAGACCGCCTCAGACCTGAGAAGAATGGCCGCTGAGTGCAGCGGGCTTTTTTTATATATAAAAATATGGATTACAATGTGATATCGTACAATAAACATTTATAATTAAAGAGCCTGAGGGTGTTCGCTTTATTCCCAGTCCGAGGTGTCATTAAGAAAATCTTTTATGCTATAATAACCTTTCCCACACAAACTTTTTTTAACAATTCTTTTAAATTTCATAACACATTTGTCTTGTACATTTTCTGGGATCATATTGTAGAACATCGCCCAACAAAAGAGTTATTATGTTTTATAAGTAGTTTATAGTAGGTATTATAAGTATGTAGTACATGGTTTGTTGTAGAATACGTTTTTTTGAAATAAAATAAAGTATTTGTATTTGTAATAACAACAAGGCAAATGTTACACTTACGCAGACATTTGGACTATCTTTATCTGGATCTCGAGGAAGGTCGCGATCGTTTCCAAGTACCTGCATGTTTGGTATAGGTCTTGATTTGCCTGATCCTGGAGGCGCGGCAACATCAGCACTTTCAGCTCGTTTTTTGAAACATTCAGTATTTTTATTGACTTTCCGAGCTGCTGCTGCTAGAGGTGACATCGATCGCACTGACGAATCATCATCACCAACATCTGCATCATTGTTTTGGTCTATTTGCGATATTGCGCTGTGTAATGATGAGCCTGAATCGGTTGGTGGTAATTGCGTGCTTTCTTTTACTCTTGACGTCTGTAAAATTACAGAAATTAATTAAATAAATGCAACTATTACAATTTTGTTATAAGGGTTTTTTGACGTCATAGCTCAAACACAATAAGTCTACCATTATAACATTTTGGTAATCTAATTGTGTTTTTTTTGAAGTGAAAACTTCTTTTGGTGCTCCGCATACACAATTTTTCGTAGGTAGCAGGTTAGGCTGATCCGTCACGCTTTGAGGTTAAAGGCTAGGTTGAACCGTCACACTCTGATGTGATAGGCTCGATCGAGACACTCGCCGGTCCCTAGCGATCCCGATCGAAAAAGATATACTGCTCTTTGCTGTTGTGTCGCTGTGTTTAATACATTTAATTAATACCAATTAATTGCCATTATTATTACGTAATAATAATTTTTTGAGAATTACTTAGTTTAGGTACTTCTTTTACTTGGTTTATTTGTTTGAATTAGTGTGTTTAGTTGTGGTTTATCACGGTCCTAATATTATACACGATTTTGTTAAAAAAATGGGCACTTAGGTAAATAACCTAATTCACTTTCATCTTCAGATTGTTTCATAATTGTAAGTAGCTTGAATCATCATAATTCTTTAAATAAATATAAGCAAAAAGTAGTTTCTGTCAATTTCATCATTACATTTCGATGGAATTAATGAAGTTATCCCGGCGTATCTGTTCATTAATCATAATCCAGCGAATTAAGATCGGGACTAGACGACGGCCAGTCTTCAACTCTGATGAAGTCCGAAACGTTCGTTTCCAACGAAGACTGCGTAGACCAAGCTTTATGACCCGGCGCCGAGTCACTTCACTACCATCTCAAGAATGGTATCTTGATACACTTGTGCCAATGCTCATCCGTAAACAATTTTTTCTGTGATCTACCTTTGCGTACCGGTTCAGTAGTTGTTTCGATTTTACCACCCTATTCTTTTTTAAGTTATCATGACATTGACATGGTTCTATGAATGACATGTTATCTTCATCTCCTGAGATAAAATCTTTTGCTTTCGGACAGGATTTCCTCGAATTCTTTCCCTTACTGCTTTTACCACCTTTTTGTATGAACACTACGCGGACGGCCAGATCTTTTTCTGTTACAAACACAGGAGGTCTAATTGTAACTATTAATAGCCCGGTACACAAACATTTTACTAATTTTACAAACTTTGTGTAATACAATCACAGCGATTCGGTTCTCTTCATCACCTCACTCCATTTTAATATCGCAAAATATTGTACAATGTAGGTACCTATTGGTGCCATAATGAGAAAACTCAATGAACGATCATATAAAAATGAGAGATTGCAAATTCAAATGTAATATTTTGTTTATTTTTAATTGTAACACTTTTTATGGCCAGACTAAGTATTTATATATAAATTGATTGCGATTGCTAATAAAGTTTTCACTTCTGCCGTGCGGTCTTAAACACACACTATTTTTTTTGCTACAAGATTTAGACAGCAGTTAAAATAATTGACCTGAGCTCGTTTCTTCTTCAACAGCGTGTGTCTCTCTCTTGCTAGAAGGTTCGCCTCGGCTACTGCCCGCGACACCTGCGCTTGGTTCTCTGCCTCCAGCGCTGAATGAGTTTCGTAAAGTATTAGCTGGATCTAAAAGAGTAAACGAACAATTAGATCCATACCTATTGGGGGTTAAAATAGTCATCAGTCCATGACACGGATTTATTTGTACCAAAGGATTTAACTATTCCGGGCTCTCTAAGAATTTCGCTTGTTTACCGGGCGATATTGGCGTTCATCTTACGTGTAGAAAATGAATGCTAATAGTTCTAATAATTTCAGTGATTTCTATCTGAAAGCTAGTGGAACGATATATAAGTGCAAATTAATTGATTTGTAGTTTGATTTTATTTTACACAGACCTTTCTTTCGAAAAAATTTGAAAAACAGTTATATTTTGGAATAAACGAGGATTTTCAATATAAAAAATTGGTTTTGTTTGTAAGTGTTTATAGTGGTAAGTATTATAATCTATTAATTATTATAAATGCTATATTGGGACAAAGAACTGCTGAACTATTTTGAACGATTTTTTTCCAAGTAAAGTAAACATATTTCAACATATTAGCTAATCATAACAGTAAAAAACAGACAAAGGAAAGGACGCTCAAAGTCGTTATTCGGTTTGAATTATATTTCTATTCAAAATTCAAATTCAAATTCCTATTTCAAGTCTAATTTATATCAACAAATTCTTATATATCATACATTATAATATATTAACATTACATATATATCATACATTAGAATTACATAATATGATGTACTATATAAATAATTGTGTTATAAGAGTAGCAACTTAGCCAATATTGGGAATAAAAAGAAAAACAACCCAATATATTAGCGCACTCACGGAATTCAAATCGAGCTAAATTCATACATACTTGAGGCTTAGAAAGCAATGTTTTCAATGTTTTCTTTTGTTCTTCCAATATGGACTGCACGCGAGCCCTGCCCTTCGGATCGATGTCCGATTCTGTTAGGATCTGTAAATGTAAAAGAAGCTTCAGATTTAACTAAACTATGGAACACACTCTGGTGCTCCCAGATTTAATTCATATGGATACCATCATAACAAGCCTGCGTATATTCATTTAAAGCTGCATCTCTTTTGTGGTTTTTCTGACTTCTGGCGTTGAAGGAGAGAATGTACAGTGGTGTTCACTATCCACCACTAAAGGCACATGCTCGTTTTTCCTCTGCTCCTATTTTATACTTTATTCATTAACGGCTGTTCCCAATATACTATCTACAGATAGAGAAAATTACTACCTTTTACTCTCAGTAATTAGCTGTTAATAATCTGTAGTTGTACTAATATACCCGATAAGTCATTCTTATCGCCGGTTCACTGTTGCAATTTCCATATAAACTTCTATCCCTGGTAAGCTATACGTCGTCCCATTGACAGACAGCGTGTACGGATAAGATAAGTTACCGTCGATAAGTTTATTGGGGCAGAAAAGTCAACGATAGTTACGAGTTTTTATCTCAAGTAGGCCACAACCGGAGATAAACTGAATATTAGGAATGGCCGTTAATATTGATATAAATGAAGGTGTTTGTAATAAGTTTACCTCCAGCATAGCCAGATCACCTCCGCGGCCGCATACCAAGTCTATCGGGTCAGTGACGGCGGAGTAGGAGTTCGGCGGCGTAGCCAGCGCGGCCACCACACCGTCGAGCGCGCTCAGTACGAGCGGCGTGTCGCTGTGCACCGCGTCGCCAAGCACGCACACAAGTGCGCTCGAGTGCGGCGCTGGCGACGCATCCACGCCCAGCTCACGGAGCGCGCCCACGTAGCTCTCAACTCTGTCGTGTCACATTCGTCTGTGTTTATCTAATTGGCCGTTTTCACATTGGCCGTTTTCACACACACACCACCAGTAGTATCTCCTACTCTCAAAAAACGATACCGGTGTGCGCCGCGTCAACAAATGCTTATGGTCCTTGTATATTATTAAAGTTGCCCAGCTCTAGGCGAGGCCTTTGTTTATTTATACATTGGGCCACCAGATTTACAATTATTTTAAATTTATATTAATTTATTTATTAAAAAAAGGCTTACCGACTAGATATACAATTAATATTATGACAAGGTACTTATAATGTAATTTTTTTTTATATTTAATACTAACTTATAGGTAGGTATGCACAGCGTTGCCTTCATTTATTATTGTAAGTTAAGTAATACTACTACAATATGTATGTTTACTATTACTAAAACTATAATTTTATACATCCAAATTATAAGGGTTCAAAAGCGTATTTTTTAAAATTGTCAAATGTATTAAAATTTATGTCTATACTATGGAATTTACTGTTATATAATTTTGAAATAAGTTGGATAGGTGAATTTGAGCCATAATTGTTTCTGAATCGTACATGTATTGCTGTGTATATCGTTGCAAGCAAAATATGTTAAATACACTGTGTTAAAAACCCCTGTCAGATAATTGACACGGATATGAACACCACTAAAAATTAATAATTAAATTTAACATTAAACCCCTTAGATTAAATGCTACAATTCATATTAAATGTTTTCAAAAATTTTGAGAATAGCTGACTTATTTATTCTACCAGCAAACTAAGGTCATCGCCCTGAACTTGACTTTAGATGAGCGGCCGCGGCGGCTCAAACAATGATGGATGAAGGCGGGGCGACTCACATCGTTGTATCTTAGTATGGTGCTTTCCGTTGGCCGTTGCTGCCAATTGCAGAAATAACAATTATTGCTTGACAAAATTACAAATGACACTCATCCGTCAACTCGCTTCATTATCGGATGCAAATTTTGCACTCGCGTCAATTGCGTGATTATTGGTGTTATAATGTTAATTAGTTATAGTTAGTTAGATTTACATGAACTAACATAACCCACTTTAACTAGTCGAATAAATAAGGAGTACCTTAACATGCTCATGTGTTTTTAAAATTAAAGTTGTCATATTTACTTACTTGTGAAAGGTATTGAGTAGGTATTTGGAGTATTTTTGTTACATTACATACTTTCGGTAATTAAAATGATTTGAAAAACGATGAAGATGTAAATGTTAATTCAGAAGTGGAAATAAGCTCGCCACTTCTTCTCATTAAATCTCAACCTGTTCTGAAGTGGTGGTAAATTTAAAAAGAATACTTTTGACATTCACAAGTGTCAAGTAATTTTGATTTCATTTGATGTTTTGTACTCAAAAATTAGTGTTGAAATTACCCAGGTCCATTCATAATAGATCTTTATCTTTACAATTTGTTATATTTTTAAAGTGATAACCCTCACTTCTAGGATTAATACACAAATTAAATTTGAAAAAAATTTTTTTTAAGAGCACTGGCACGGTACGCCAGAGGTCGTGGGTTCGATTCGAGTCCCGCATCGTTCATAAAATTGTTTTTAAATTTTTATTTGTGTATTAATCCTAGAAGTGAGGTTTATCACTATAAAAACATAACAAATTGTTTAGATTATCACTAGACAAGAGCGATATCTCAAGTTAATCTCCTAATATGCAAATATTGGGGTTGAGCAGGTCATCAAAGTAAACCCTGTAGATGAAGCCACAATCTGAGGGTTGAACAAAGCATACAAGATTTTATGACGATACGTTACTCGAACGGTTAGCTTAGTCGGCTAGAGCACTGGCACGGAACGCCAGAGGTCGCGGGATCGATTCCCGCATCGTTCATAAAATTTTGTTTTTTAAATTTTATTCATCTTTATCTCCTTAACCGATAATACTCACTTGTCACCAGCTCCGAACACGACCAGTTTCCCGAGCTCCGGGGTGACGGGCGCAGCGGGCGCCTGCGCCTTCAGCACGCTGGCCAGCTCCCGGAGCTGAGCGGCGAGGTACGCGGAGCATCGAGGAGACGAGGCGTGGGTCTGGGCCACCACGCCGCGGAGTGAGCAGGCGCGGAGGGCGCGGCACAGGGTGGACGCACCCTCGCAGAACTCCCGCTCCTGGAGACACACAGCTGGACTAGGGTTGGCATCCGCAAATAAAGAAACAGGACGCAGTTATAGAGTTACAATAGCTAGTTATTAATATGTAATTATAATAATCATATTTTTTTTTTATAAAAGTGATTAAAATTATACGGATAAATAGATATCAACAGGGACAAATATTAAATATTAACATACTTACAGGTATTTTTCTATTTTATTCTGTATTCTTTGAATAAATAATACCAATGATTTAAAATTTTAAAGCTTAAGAACTATGACTTATACTGGGAAAACAGGACGGTTGGCTGGGAAACTAAGCTGGACAAAATGCGCCCCCGCTTGTCCCGAGCGATCGAGCCCCGTAGGAAGGATACACGGGGCGATCAGCTGGTCGGCGAGGATTTTCGGCTTCAAGACTTCCGGGACTAAGTGTTCAAGTTGGAATGCTTTTATGAAGGTGCCCAACATTCCAAATACCTCGTCACTTATGTCCTCACTTCGCAATGGTGGTTTTTCCATTATGCGGGTACTCTTCTTTTTTCCTTTGGCCTCTGTCGAGGCCATGGGTTTGGGTTCGTCTGCCGCCACGTCTTCTGGTCGTGGGGATGGTTCTGGGCGCAACAACTCTTCGTGGTTGTTGCGGGTATCTTCAAAAAACTCACTGCGAGTAGTTTCATATTCCTCATCTTTTTCCTCGACTTGTGAGAGGGGCGGCGTGGGGGAGGCAACAGGCTTTCTGGAGCCGGTGCGCGTAACCGTGCTTGCGCGTCTGTTGCGAGCCTCTTCTTTGTAGACCCGGCAGCTTGTGTTGCTTGCCGGGTGGGGTCCACCGCAGTTTACGCAGGTGGCGGGTTCCGTCAGTGGACGGCTGCAGTCTTTGGCTGGATGCGGTCCGCCACATCGTACGCAGGCTTGCTGCCGATGGCAGCCGTGCGACGAGTGTCGGAAGCCCTGGCAGCGGTGGCACTGTGCTGGCCCTTTCTTCGAGCGCCACGGTTCTACCTTGATGCCCGCCATGTTGAGTAATTCAGTTATCTCATATATGGCGGGGGTGATTCCAGGAGATCTCTTCAGGATTATAAAATATATGCATCCTGGCCGGCCTCTTCTTGCTTGCACTCGCCGGCAGTACTCGGGACTGTACCCCCGTGAGCGCAAAGCATCTTCAATATCTGCTGGTTCAGTGTCGACCGGCAGGCCCCGAATCGCAAACTTAAGTCTGCGATCTGCCGGCAACGAGTAACTGAACCAGGGGAGCTTCGCGGTTTCTTCTTGACTTGAGAGGTACTGTTGTACCACTCTGTATTCTGCTTCGTCCGCTGGCAGGAAGCGGACCCCTTTGCCGAAAGGGCGGGCATTTGGGGGCCGACCCAACTTCTCGCGCAGGATCTTGAAGTGTTGGATCCAGTTGGGCATTTCTTCAACCACCAGCGGCGGCATTCTTCCCTTGCGGGTGGTGTCGGCGGCCGTGGGGCCGGTAGTGGCCGTGGGGACAGTTTGCGTCTTCATTTGGTGGCCGGGAGTCGATACAACTGCGGCGAAACTCGCAGTTGGGGATGCATTTTGTGGTGGCATCTCAGGTAAGCTTGCCCGTATACGGGTGTGCTCACCTGTTGTTGGGTGCTGGCTGCAGGTCGATGGAGGTGCACTGTAGGTCTGCATCTCCTTGATCGTGAGATCCTCTTGACTTGAGAGGTACTGCTGTACCACTCTGTATTCTTCTTCGTCCACTGGCAGGAAGCGGATCCCTCTGCGGTATGGACGGGCGTTTGCGCTCCGACCCAACTTATCGCGCAGGTTCTTCATATGTGGGATCCATACGGGCATGTCTTCAACCGTCAGCGTCGGCATTTTTCCCTTTGGGGTGGTGGCGGCGGCCGTGGGGCCGGTGGTGGCCGTGGGGGCAGTCTGCGTCTCCATTTGGCGGCCGGGAGACGATGCAACTGCGGCGAAGCTCGCAGTTGGGGATGTATTCTGTGGCGGCATCTCAGGTGTGCTCGCCCGTATACGGGTGTGCTCATCTGTTGATGAGCGCTGGCTGCAAGTCGATGGAGGTGCGCTGTAGGTCTGCATCTCCTCGAGGATGCTCTCCACACTAATAGAATGATAGTTTGGAGAGAGCTTCTTTTCAACCGCGTGGCAGGCGGTCGTGACCAGACGCGCGTATTCCGCCTTAACACCCGTGACCTCGATCCCCAGACCAAAGTGCGCAACTGTGAAGTTGAGCATGCTCTGGCTACACAACATAATGTTGTGTGCTAGGGATTCGGTCTTGGGCTTCAGGGGAGCGCACTGGATGGTCTCGACTGCCGTGTCGTCGCGGGTCTGCTGTGGCGTCTTGCTGGGCGCAACGCGTGTTTTAGACGCGGCGGGCGCTCGCGGCGGTTCTGCGCTGATGTGCGGCGCGGAAGCGATGGGCGTCGTGTCCATCGGCGATTGTGGTCGCACGACGGACGGCTTCTTCTTCTTGGACTTCTTCGAAGACATAGCGTCGGGCTCCAACGTCGGAGGAGCTGGGACCGTACTTCACTGCTCAAGGCTAGCAGCACATCCCTCCCTGCAGTTGTGCCGTTCTCCGGGGGATCCCGCTGGTGGGAAGCCGGGTAGTAGGTACTAAGCCTGGAGGGCAGCTACGTAGCCGGAGATCGGAGCTGGTGACGGCGTCCTCGCACCACGGATGATGGCGCGGCGCTTTCTGAGGGTAGCTTTAAAAGTAAAGCGACTCAGAGAGCTAGGTTGACAACGAGCACGAGTGAATATGGCAGTACGGTTGCCAATCCAGTCAATCTTTCATTAGAGAAGCATTTAATAACAACTCTATATATTTAAAAAACACACGTTTAGAGCTTAGAATTAAAAAATAATAGTACATAAAGCACCTAAAAAACAAATTTCCATAACATCATTTCGGAGCAACCTGTAAGTAATCTAGAAACCGCGAGCTAACGTAGCTCGTAGGCACTGACTACTTATTCTACCGTGTCGTAGCAGTCACAACTCGTAGGTAAATAAATACAGCGCTCACGAAAGGCTGATTAAAATTTTTATTTTCTAAATGTATTTCATTTGTTTTTTTTTTATGATTACGGTTAAGTAGTTCTACCCGTGTGATTATCTTATGTCGCCATCGTAGGGCCATGCTATATATAACATGCCAACTAAAAAATAATTATAATTTCTTTTGGGTTGTGCGGATTGAGATTTCACTCTCTAAGTAGAGACCAAAACCTGTAAATCTTCATTCTACAACTAAGTAGAGTACGACTTCGCCGTTTCGTGAATGTTTCACTAACTATTCATTATAGACTTGACGTGATAACGTCAATTTTTATTGAAGTAGACCAAACTTTGCGGAAATCCATAATTATCCAAATATTTTGAGTTTTCTTTAGTGCTAATTCCGCCAATATTAATTGTCTTTAAACAAATCCACACGTGTTTCGCCTCTACACAAGGCAAGAGATGTGTTGACTCAACAAACTCTGGCAAGAGAGAGTTTGGAGTATGGCAAAACTGAACTGATCACCAAATGTGAAAACAAAAATGTTTTGACATTTGGTGATAACGTCATCTAAATCGATGAACGTCGGCTGCACGCACGTAAAAGTGTCACGTCCCGCTTTATCCGAGCGTAGAAGAGAGAGCGAGGAACAAGCGACAGAGAGGCACGATCGATCTTGTTCTTTGATTATTAAAATAAGAAGCATCCGTCGACGGGTGCATTAATAGGTTATGTAAAAATTTTTATTAAAAAATTATTATGACTCTTATAAAAGACGGTATAAAAAGATGTTAACTTATGTCGTTATCACGTCCTTTACCGACTTTAAAAACAACCAATTTTGTTACGAGAAAGTGACGCGAGACAAGACGTTAACGTTAGCGGAAATGTTTGTTATGTGCAGTAAAAGAAACAACCCCATGGAGATGGCAGAGGTCAACAGATTCGTTTACGCCTTTTAAGGTGGTATTATTCTCTCAGCATGAACATCCCATACTTAGAGAAAATGAAAAAGTTTATATATTCGAAGTCTCACCTGAAGTACAATAACGCCATTCTTGACCAAATCTAGTGAACCTATGCCTTCATGGTCTGGCGGACGCATGGTGATAAATCTAAAATATAAGAGTTAAGTTAAGAAACATGCTAGCTATTATTTACTGTTTTACGGTTATAACGAGCGAGATATCGAATCAGGCAACTCATGGTCCTTGCAACACTAGATGACTTTCAGAAACCAACATCTCTGGACGCGTACAACGTTGAGCAAATGAAATCCTTGCGATCAGATCCAAATTCAAATGTCCGTCTTCGTTAGATATAGCAAATAAAATAATATTCAGTCTATCAAAATAACGTCCGCAAAAAAGATTTGACAAAAATTTAACATTCGATAAAACAGTTAATTGTAAAAAGATTCAACAACAATTCAACATTCAATAAAACAGTTAATTGTAAAAAGATTTGACACCAATTTAACATTCAATAAAACAGTTAATTGTAAAAACATTTAACAACAATTTAACATTCATTAAAACAGTTAATTGTAAAAAGATTTAACAACAATTTGACATTCGATAAAACTGTTAATTGTAAAAAGATTTGACAACAATTTAACATGTATTATCTACTATCTATTCGGAGGTGAGGACTGATGAGTCTTAGAAAACGGCTGAGTTTTCAAAGATAAGTACCAATATTTATGGAAAATGCGTATTTTTTATTTATTTATGACAATAAAGGACGAGACGAGCAGGACGTTCAGTTCATGGTAATTGATACACCCTGCCCATAACAATGCAGTGCCGCTCAGGATTTTTGAAAATTGCGCTCGTTACCTTGCGACATAAGATGTTAAGTTTCATTTTCCCAGTAATTTCACTAGCTATGGCGCCCATCAGACGAAAACACGATAATGCTTACACATTTCTGCTTCACGGTAGAAAAAGGCGCCCTTGTGGTGCCCATAATCTAGCTGGCAACCTGTACAAAGGAGCCTCCCACAGGTAAATGCCCTTAGGCGCCTTTTACGGCACCTTTGGGCCTGGGACTTCCCTATTTACTTTTTAAATTCAGGTGGGTTGGCTAGCGGCCATTCCCAATAAACTATCTACAGATAGAGATAGATTACTACCCTCTACGGATAGGATTTTTTGTCTCAAGTAGGCCACAACCGTTAATAGATTGAATACTGAGAGCGGCCGTATGTGATGAAAGCGCTGGGGCGTATCGTGAGAGGCGCCGGTTCGAATTCACTAATAAAAAAAAATATTTTGGTATGAATATTAAATTGGTGAAATAGAAAATTAAATCCACATTTATTATATATAAATGTTCACACATTCCATAATACTTATTTGAAATTGAAAAGAAACTACATTTCGTGCCGCACAATGTTTCAAGCTTAGATTAAATCTTTTATGTGCATATGTCGAAGTCACGCGGTAGCTAATCTTATGTAAGTGAGTAAAATACAATTTACCTTGGACATACGCGATCGAATCTGTACTCCCCGGCACATAACTGACGTGAATTACTGTACGAGTAACCCAGTTCATGCAACCTCTGCACTAGCTGTGCGACCTTCCTGTAAAATGGGGCAAGATTATTTCTGTTTGTTTACTAATTATCATATACTTACTTCTAATGAAATAATTGGAATACGCTAAAAAGTCTCCTCTCTATTCGAGATCACTCCTCGAACTGCCACAGCCTTTCCCGGCATACTTGGCGTCGATATATCGAGCGACGTTCAGTTCAGTCACTTGGAAGAGAAGGCCAAACTGGCTTCGAAAAAGCTTGGTGTACTCAGATAGACGAGACAGTACTTCACTATAAGCCACCGTCTGCAACTATATAAGGCGCGCAAATTCGGTCTCACATGGAGTACTGTTCTGTACATGTAGTACCAGCTTCTTCCATTTGACCGCATACAACGAAGAGCGGCTCGAATCATTGACGAACCAGTCATCTCCGATCGGTTTGACTCTTTGGCGTTGCGTAGAGATGTGGGTTCTCTCTGTATCTTCTACCGCATTTATCACGGGGAGTGCTCAGAGGAGCTGTTCGGGTTGAATCCAGCGGCCAAATTCCACCACCGGACATTACATACCATCCGCATCACGTTGACGTCTGGCATTCCACAACCGCGCGTTTTGCCAGAAATTTCTTGTCTTGTGCTCGCCACTTTATTTTTTTATTTAATTCATATAGGAAGATCAACCGCATACAATATTTTTTAATAAAAGTCTAGTGACAAAAAGCCGATTAAAGGTCCTCACGGATAGCAAATTACTTGTTTAAAATAGTTACGAGCACTCAAGTTAATACTGTCAACGATACTGGTAGATATAAGTACGCTTTAACAGTTTTGACATAGAATTCGTTACTCAACATGTGCCTGCCGATGTTACCCTTGTGTAGAATAGATTTAAGCCTACTCGCTTATCAATTTTATTAAAGTTACTGCTCACTCTCCACAAGTAGGAATTTGGATTGAACCTGTATTTGGATTTAACTAATGGTGTAGGTGTAAGAGAATTGAAACGCAAAAGACTAGCAGGTACAAGTATTTAATTTTATCGAACATAATAGCTCGGGACAATCAATTAAATTGGAAGCACATTCGAGTATACTTTGTGGAATCAATTACCGGCTGCTGTATTTCCGAACCGATACGACTAACGGCCGTTCCCAATATACTATCTACAGATAGGTGATAAATTACTACATTCTACTGTGAGTAATTAGCAGTCAATAATCTGAAGCTGTCCTAATATACCCGATAAGTCATTCTTATAGCCTTATATTGGGACGCGTGCTATTCCAAAGCTTCCTTGATATGAATATTAATTGAAGAATCCTATTACAATTATTGATTATGAAAGCGTTGGTGGGAACTGTCATATAGATTTTTGAGCTCTCAATATACAAATTTCAGCAATATGTTCAACTTTTATATTAAGTAGCGAGGTGTTTATATTATATTCTTTCCTTTATATTCTTTTTTTCTAGCAGCAGGCTTCGTCATATGTGTAGTGAATAAATAAATAAATTAAAAATATTTAAAAATCACTGCTCGTAGGCACGGCAATAGATTACCTTCCCTAAAGCACGTTCGTAGAAAGCGATGGCTGGTCCATGCGTTATGCTCGTGGACGTACTTGTGGTGGTTGATGAAATTGTATGTTTATTTAGAGTGTACATTAATTGAGGTTTTTTGATAGGTTTAGGAATGTACGTCTGCTGAGAAGATATTTTGTTGCATCATCTTTTATAGATTCTATTTTAAAAATGGATGAAATACTAATATTTATATTTATTAAATGAAGAAGCTGTTAATATTGATTTAAAAAGTTGACAGTTATTTTTTTTACTACTTCTTCTCATTAAAGCTCATCATAAGTGTCTATTTTTAACACTAACAAAATTGAAACACAAAATGTATTATCAAGTTAGAGGAAAACATTATACCTAGTACCTACATAATCTTTCACACGTTATTCAACTAAGAGCCCTTTGGTGATAATTTAGATTTTTAACAGATACAAAGCGCGTTCTCTGCCTTTTGATAGCTGAAATACCTTTTATTTTATTACTTACGTGTTCCATCCATTGGATCTAGGTAACAGTAACGAAAATCGAATAAAAAATTACTTTGTATTTTATTACCTACACCACAAAACGACTCTTATGAATTAACAAAAAACACAAAAAAAAATATTTAACATTTACGACCGCTTTGAATAACGCAGCTTAACAAGAAGTATATACAAAAAATTCAGTTGATTTAAATCAACAGTATATTACAAAGTGGATGATACATCGAATGATATCTTAAGTATCAAATTTAAATGAAAATAAATATCAAATAACAGCCGTCATTTCTTGTCAATAAACTTACTTCGCTTTGAATGTGTTGACCCAGCCGGTGACCGTCTCCTTGTTGACACACGCAGATATCTTTTCCTCGCGCAAGTGTGGTGGCAGGAGTTCGGAAAGGCTGAAGAAAAAACACTTTGTAAATATTTTACCATACAAGAACGCTATGTTATATATGACATATGTATAGTCAATTCATTCACACAGCTATTCCTGTCGGAGCACTAACTGCCATCAGTTCCACTCATAAAACAGCGTAATACATGAGCATTATTATCAGTTGTTTTTAATTAGTGATCATATTGAAGACTCTTTTTTGATCGGCATTAAGTTTTTCGATTGAAGATCAGTCTTCTACTACCAGATTGATTCTCTGAAAGTCATCCATTGCGTTTGCAGCTCCCATAGCCTCAAAATATAAAGGATTTTCAGGATCATCGGCATCATCAACAATTTCCCTTTCTTCGTTTACCTTAGCTACTATAGATTCTATCATTTCAAATGCTTATGTCTTGAAACATATCAGCAACGTGACCTGCAGGGTGCTGAGAACGATTTTATGATCATTTTTCTAATCCAAGGTGGCCGCCGCACAAAATTATGTTTACAGCAATATGGATATCTTGTCCGAGGTTCTCGAGGGTGCAGAAAATAATTTTGGGATCATTTTTAAATCCGAGATGGCCGCCGCTCAAAAGTATGATAACTAGATTATGGGTATCGTATCCGAGGTTCTCGAGGGTGCTGACAACGATTTTGTGATCATTTTTCTAATCCAAGATGGCCGCTGCACAAAATTATGTTTTCTGCAATATGGATATCGTGTCCGAGGTTCTTGAGGGTTGTGAGAACGATTTTGTGATCATTTTTCAAATCCAAGAGGGCCGCCATGCAAGATTATGATCACAAAAATATGGGTATCGTATCCGAGGTTCTTGAGAGTGCAGAGAATGATTTTGTGATCATTTTTCACGCAAGTTCTTAAAACGTATTAATATATTTTAAAATTATCCAAGCATTGTCCAAATCGTAAGCTAATAATATCACTACCTAGCAATCGAAATTATTAACCGAAATCGTAAATTTATAAGTAAGCTTTCTAGGCACATCACGCAAGTATATTATATTTTTCAAGAAGCTGGTCATAAAGAAGGTAGCTTCTCGTACTTTTATGCATCCATGCTTGTGCATCCTCCGTAAAAAAATCTGTACAATTTTTATTAACATATTTATTATAATAGGGATTCGAGATACAAACAGAATATTCGTGTTGTGAGCGAACCAGTGATTTATACGAATGTAGATATGTAGCAACTCTCTTGAAATTAGTGCCGGTCCGCATTATAAATGCATAAATATTAAATTATTTATTTACAATGTTTTGTATATGCGTGTCTAAATGTAACTTACTATGCAATGTTGTGCCTAGATCTTTAGTATTACTAACCTTCTCTATACTCTCTCCACAGAGAGAATATGTATAGTTGCTAGCAGATATAGTTTTAGTAAAAGTAATATGCTAACATTTACTTAATCTTAAATTAAGTGTATTTTCTGTAAAATATTTAATAAATGTATTTAAATCAGCTTGATCACGATTGGTCACGATTATCTCTTAATTCAATTGTTTTAAATATTTTAAGATCATCTGCATATTATAGTAGAAAATTACTATGCTTAAAGCATTTATGATTATCGTTTATAAATATAATATTAAAAGAGGTCCAAGAATTGGCCCTTGTGGAACTCCAGAAGTAATCATAAACAATTTCGATTCATGACCACCAATGACCTTCTATATATGTAGACAATGCACCTCATACAAAACCAAAGCCGAAATATGGCACATGCCACAAATGTCAATAGGCAGCATTGTAAACACTATTTCAGCTTCAGCTGCATATTTTGAATTTAGAACCCAAATTGGGATAGTGACATCAGTGGAGTAGCAGTTAGGTATTTTTTTTAACACAGACGAAAAAGAGGGTTGCTATTAGTTTTACGTTCGTCAGTCTGTCGCTATTTTCCGATCAAGATCTCTTCAATCGGAGGTTTTTTACGTTTTTAATCAAAAATCACACTCATATTATAAAGGGGAAAGTTATGTTGATTTATTGACTTGTGTTTATATTTATTACTTCTTTACGTTCTAAAATCTAAAGGGATTTGGATTTAATAAGTAAAGGTAACCTTTAGTGAGAGAAACTTATACTCAAGTATAATATTTTTATTTACATGAAATAATTAGTTAAAATGGTTATTTAAATGTTATGTTCCTTGAATTAAATAAAATTTTTCTTTTAAACTTAGATATCTTTTTCAGGGTATCTTTTTGGTATATGTAGTGTAAGCGGACATTAACATATATTTGTATGAAAGCTTTTGTCAAATTTTAAATGTGGTTAAATCAAAAAATTTAAATCGTTTAGTGGTGAAATATAAATATGCTTATTTGGTTTGTAAATTTCTTCATATCTCTCTCTTGCTACCAACTGGCGCCAATTCTCTTTTATTATCTCGTGTACGGGAAAGCTGAAAATATTAGCTTTTACATATTTACCATGTTAATAAGTATCAATTATCGCTAGGTAACGATACTTCCGTGATACCGTGTAAATAGAGCTAGTATGTAAGTGTTTTCGTTCTTGTAAGCCATTCACATAACACAAAATGCAATATTGCACATCATTGTTGAAGAGGCCTTTAAAAAAAATTAACAAAAAAAACAACCGACTTCAATAACACTATTTCAAAACAGTAGATTTAGTAAGCACTAAAAATATAAAAATAATTGCGCATTTTTATACAATCTAATTAATAAATCTAATTCTAGTAACGATTATTGTTATTTATTTTATCAAAATCGGTTCACCCAGTCGAAAGTCAAATTCATCAAGTCGGTTAAAAAGAGCGACTCTATTGTTTTCATTTCTGTGTCCTTTCATCTGTCCCATTCTGAAAAGTGGATCTTGTCTGGGGACTTGTCAATAATTGTACCATATTTAATGAAAAAATATTCGTTTTTATTAAATTATTTAAGCTTTTTGCATATCAATCTTATATAAATAAAATAATCTCACCGATGTTAAGTCACACCATCTTTTTTTTGAGTCGTTAATGTATTATTTAAGCACTTTTTATATAGAACTTAGGCTTGTTGATTGACACACAGTTGACACACAACTAAGGAGGAAAGTGTGCTTACATTGTCTTTAAGCACACTTTTGCCGTTCCGTACATACTGAATAAAATAGGCAGTGGTTTGTAAATGGTAGTAGCAGTGGCTTTGAAAAATATTGGAGGTATATCACCCAATCCAGATACATCCGAGATCCAACTTGTTTAGAGCCTTAATTACATTTTCAGTCGTGATAACAGTTTGACTGATAATGTCACACACTATTTCATCCTTACCAATGTAATCAATATTATCTATGTTGTTATGTTATTTCACTATACTCACGAGAAAGCTTTATTTTTAATCCTTATTCTGGCGATGGCTGCAGCAAAATGGACACGTTCCTCCCAGACAGCACTCTCGACATCTTTGAAGGGTGGCCCAGCCTCGCTCAGCAGCCGGTTCGCGTGGTCCACCTCACCTCTAGGTCTGGCCATCCACCTCCGCCGCGCCAGCTCCATGAGGAACAGCCATGTCGTGTGTTTCTCGTTTGTCAACTTAATTCAAGATCAAATATATCATTACTATCATCATAAAACCGTCAGATCATCATAAACAGTTATATTCATCAATTTTTTTTTCAATTCGATTAATTGGCCGTATTTGCAGTATATCGCTATACAAGTCATTAAATTCTATGGGTAGGTACTTAAATGTATTGTTTTACGTTACAAATATTCTCTAACAAACTAATACAAAGACACTATAAGCTTGGTAAGATTGGATTTGTTTTCTGTAAATGACTTTTACTTTTTGAAAGTGCTAACTTTATTGCGACACAGCATTATTTCAAACTTTACGATTGCTTATTTGACTAGATTTGATCTTTAGAACAATTTCACAAATTTTACCATACTTATGTTAAAATATTAATTATCTCTGGACTTTAATATTCATCCAGGATATACCACCAATATTGTTAATATTTGACTTCTGATAAATTTCGATCATTAATCAACAAGTGACTGGAAAACAAATAAGTATGTAAGTGGATTATTACACTTGTATTGATTGACTTATCGTTTAAATATTATTTTTTAATTGTGGTTTTTTATCACCTAAGGCACGAATTAAGACACTTCAAAAATGCTAAAGAAGCACCAACCCACCCCTTAGCATATTTACATCACTGATAAGTAATATACCGTGTCAATATTGAACGAGATCCCTCACCGTGAACCCTGAACAACCATGTCGATACTTTTTCCACGATATTAAATGCCAATAAATTTGTAGATTATTTTCGTGAGCGTTTTCAATGCTTGAAAAGAATCGGCCTCAGTCACGATATTATAGAATAATGCGAGGCACACTGCTTGCTTCTTTTTACATCTCGTCGAAAGCGAATTTATGTAGAGTTATTGTTCGAATGTTTGTTATCACTACGACCTTGAGTGAGTTTTTATAGAGACCTTCGGAAATGCTACATAAAGTCAACAACACGAATGCGATGGGAAAATAACTCAATATTAGTGTCCTTAAGTAAACGTTTTCCATCTCAACCGTTGTCCTGTCGCGTACCTACATATAAATATGTCTTGAGTACTAGCTGTGTCCGCCATTTCGTTTGCGTAAATTAGGGTGTATTAATTGTACGAAAACTTTTTTCTCCGTTCAAGTAGAGCCTAAATTTTGCTCCAGGCTACGCTGAAGGCATTCGTGAGTTTTGTGAAAGTCTGTTCTGTACAAGGTAATAGAAAGACTAAAATAGACTCTGTGTGCTACCACTCCCTTTATTAATTACAATCAATTTTTAATAAAATATCCAATGTAAAAAGTCCAACATTTTTATACTTTGATAAAACTGTAGTCGACGCGTATGTTACCTACATACGCGTCGACTAAAGTCGAATAAATTTGTTTCCTATCGTCTCTTGTAATTATTCTTGTGCATAATATTACTTTAAGATATAACCTGACCTGTTTTTTTCAACGTTATTATCAGAATTGTGATCATAATAACAACTAAATAATAAATTCATGTCTAGACGATAAATTCTAAAATTTCATAAAACTTGCAGGGAACTAACATTAATATTAAGGACTATCTGTGTGTGTATGTTACGGCAAAACTATCACAACGTCAGGTTCAATACTTACTTTAAACATTATTCTGTTTCATGATATAGGTATTCGATACCGAATAGATATATTCGAAAATAAATAAAAAAGTAGTAGATCCTTGTCTTATGATAAATTTTGATTAATGTATAGTAAACATACCTGTGGGTAGTTCCCAAAAAAGTCCACGTCATCGATAGCCTGATCTAATATAGACTTGTCTGCAAAATAATTGTAGATATTTACACATACACAAATAATTGCTTGAACAAATATCAATCCAACAGCTAGTTAACTTAAATTAACTTTATTATATCTACTTATTACATGCAATCCTTAGTATTAGCGCTGTCATGAATGAATTTTTGCAAGAAATATTTTCCTACAAACTAAATTCGTAAGACTGGGATTTTAGCATTTTTTGTCATCTTAATATCATTTCTTATAATTGAAATACATTTGTAATGTATACGACCAGTCTTACCAAAAAAACACCACAATCCACAAATTGCCTGATTAACATTCACCCAAAAATGTTGAGTTTTATCTTATACTAGTGGAACCGACAGACGTTGTCCTGTACACACGTCTTAAATTTAAAAAATCGGTCCTGCCGTTAGGAGTAGTTCACTAACATACACATGAGCAGGACAATTATATCATATGGACGGAATTGAGAATCTAAACCAATCTCAAATTCACTGGAACACACAAAAAATCATCAAAATCGGTCCAGCCGTTTAGGAGGTAGTTCAATTGTGAATCTAAACCATCCTCGAATCCCCTTGAACTCACACAAAAAATTTCATCAAAATCAGTCCAGCCGTCTAGGAGGAGTTCAGTGACATACACACGCACACAAGAAATATATATATATATATAAAGATTAGCTTTTACTCGTGACTTTGTCCGCGTGAAGTAGTTACTTTGGGCAGAATTTTATTTTTTTAGAATATTTTGCAAATAATACACATGCAAACTGCTGTTGGTGGCGCTCTTCTATGATATCCGAATATCCCTGTCATTGTGGATGTTACTACCATACAAACTTCCATCCCCTATCTCAACCCGTCCTTTTATTTTTTCGCAATAAAAGTTTTGCAAGCTCTAATCTATATCTGTACAAACTTACATTTATAATAATAGTAGGGATTAACGCAGTATCTTCGTTGATTAACGCGAGTGTTACACATTTAAATAAAATAATTTTAAAAGGACTAAAACTGTCCCACTGAAAATTATTTGCAAAGGTCACGTAACGTCTAGTTAAATATAATAATAATAAAAATCTACACAAAAACCATACAAAAAATTACACGAGCCTTAATAATTTTAAATATTTTTTATTTATTATTATTAACACGCCGAGATAGACTTAAGTAAACTATTTATTTAGGACACATAACATATTATTATATCTATACTAATATTATAAAGAGGAAAGATTTGATTGTTTGTATGTTTGCATTGAATAGGCTCCGCAACTACTAAACCGATTTGAATCATTCTTTCACTGTTAGGAAGCTACATTATCCCCCAGTGTTATAGGCTATTTTACATTTTCAAAAAATTAGGGATCCTACTAAAAGTTCAGTAATGTATCCCAAGGTGTAAAAATACGTACGCGAACGACGTCGCGGGGTATCAGCTATATTATATATATAAGATAATATCTAATAAAATTTAAAACATTAACAACATAAAAATATAATATCACGAAAAGGACACGTTGACGAAGTAGGATCATATAACAGCTAATATAACATTAAATGCAATATGTCTTTTAGATAAATCTATCAGCAAAAAATCGTGAGTATTGTGTACAAAAATCTCTTTTAAAAAAAACTTTATTGAAAGGCAGGTAACTTGTTCATTAATAGGTATATACATAATACTATTAAGTAACTACTTAACAAAACCGCAGATAGCAACTGTTGTAGGTAGATAATTACTATGGCATAAAATACTGTATTATAAAAACGACGGTGTAACAACTAAGGGATAACCAACTTCTGTTAACTGCCAAAGTTTCAAAACGGGCGTTTTACGTACGAGCTTCAACACGATATCAAATTTTATTGGCTTCGTGACACTCCATGTCAAATAGAGCTCGAAACTCCGAAGTCATTTACTGATATTTTATGAGCGGATTTGTAAATGCGATGTATGGCGTGGCATGTGAGTCACGAATGTAAATAATATATAATATGTAATAAGGATAGAAGGATAGTGCTAGATCTTTTGTTTTTACACAATATTTTTAAGTAAAAATAAATTCTCCATACTTGCTATCAAAATTCAAAATAAATGTTCCTCCAAAATAAATAAGAAAAAATGCCTATTCGTTGTCTGTAGTACCACAATCGAGGACTAATCTGGGTCAAAATGCAACTATTTCTACTTTTTGTAGGTAATATAACTCACTGGCCAAATCGCAGAACATTGATTTATTCATTCCGCTTGCACAACATAAAAAGAAAATACTTAATTTACGCACGTGACTTAGAAACCTTGTTTTCATTTTTATTTTTCTTTTATATATTACAATAGATTCTAGTTTTTAAATTATTAAAATTACTGTCTTATAAACGTAGTAAAAATTATGAATGCTGTGGTAGCTTATAAGTGAATTAACTCTTATCCATATTATTATTATATTTTAAGTGTAAGCATGTAAAGAGTGTAATTTGTTAGTTGCCCAAATAAATAAATAAATAAATAATATGTTACAAACAAGAAAGTCCGCTCATGTTCTCAACCATTACTCACAAGAACATGAAGCCAACATAGAGACCCGAGGGTTAGATGCCGAATATCCTAAAGTTTCGACTGGACGTTGTGAGATGAAATAGCTTTATGAGATAGCTCCTTACTTCAGAAGAAATCGCTTTAATTATTATTACGTACTCCATCGTCATTTGTATTGTCACTGTCTCCACAAATAAATAACTACATAAAAGTACGCTGTTGTACTTTTTGTACGCTGTTTGGTCTTTCTCTACCCGTGAGTACCTTTTAATGGCTTTTTGTTACTATTAGACTTTTATTGAATATTATTGTATCTACGCTGTTGGTCTTTCAGGCTTTTAAGAAATAATAAATAAATAAAACAGTTTGATTTAGACCATAATGACATCAAAACGAATTCTAAACGAATCAATTTTGAGAAAATAAATGCCTTTTTTATGCCTTTTTTCATACGACGTGACGACGAAGTAAAACAAAAATACACATTGTCCAAGACCGAAATGAAATCACGAAATAATCAAAAAATTCTAAATAAATCAAAAAATAGCTTACTCCCCAAGTCAAGAAATCACCGTTCGCGTAACGCTAGCATTCGTTCGTATGGCTCTCGTCACGCGTTCACCAGCTTACTCCCCCAAGTCAAGAAGTCACCGTTCGCGTAACGCTAGCGTTCGGTCATATTATTCTCGTCACACATTCATCAGAGTACTCCTCAAGTCAAGCGTGCGTAAAAAAGTTTAACTTCAAAAAATAATACGTGTTCGAAATACGGATATTGGCTAGAAGGGCTCGAAGATAATGTCTAAATTACCGAACAGAACCGAACATCTCGAATGCGGCCATAACGATATTTTGTTACGTGACACTTTCTAACAGAAGGAACATTTTCTGTCCGTTCATTTTTGTTACACATGTTATAACTCATCATGCCAAAAATTTGATTAAAAACAATTGCAGTTATATGAACACATACATGTATAGCAGTAATATTAAATAACTTACATCGAAACACGTCATAGATAAGAGAGTAGACGGATCTCATCTCTTGTTCGTCAGTGAACTCAACGCTCATTGGTGGCTTGCACAGCAGTCGGGCTGCCTTCAGAACCTTCAACATTAAAAATCAATAAAACGCACGAACATCATTATAAAAATAATAAAAAGAATTAATTTTGATCACAAAAACTTGTACCAAAAACTTGTACCTACATTTTAGTACGCCTTTAATTTCCTTCTTATATTTATTTTCTGGCAAGACAAGTGTATCTTCAGGGATACTGATATAAAAGCAAACAATATCAACAAGAAAATATTTACTAACATTAATTAGCCAGGGCAATGTAGTTCCTAACTTATTTTTTTAAGAATTTCAACCAATAACGGTGATAAAGATAAATATAGTTGGAAACTCGCCATCTCTACAGTAGGAGGAAGAGAAACACATAGATACAAGAGCAATAGTGACTATGTCAGTGTTGATGTTATGCAAAAGTAATTTCACTTCTGTGGCCGAAACGTACAGTCCTCATACTCACGCATTAAAGTCATTGCATTAATAGTGACAGCTGGTTCTTTATATAACCCTGTAAAGGTTTGTTACTCTCTGGTTCTAACGCTGTTGTTTATTTTTTAATCATCGGACCTGTTCAATGTCCCATGCTGGACCTGGCGCAGTTTTAACAGCAACAGGTGGAGGCGCGGTGGAATTCTTGGAGGCGATCGCCAAGTTCCATGGCTCCCATACTTCCACCACTTCGTCCATTTTACTGTCGTCTGTGGCATTATCTTGCCTGAAACAATTATAATAAAAAAAGTAGTTCACATGATCACACAGGAGACAAACAAAAGGTTTAATACACTCGAGTTTTTCTCTTTTTTAACCCTAAGCGAATACAATTTCAGATATTGTAATAATGATAATATTTGAGTCATTGGCGAATAGGAATATATTTAAAATTATTCCAGGGAATCGAATGTATACGTAAGAAAAAATGAAATGGCATCATCATCATCACCACAAACCTCAAGCTCGCTACGAGTTACTGTCAACAATTGTGCAGTAAAATGAAAGGATGAGGAGAAGCGAATTTCGAATGTTTTTGTGTGAACAGGTGTAGATGTGCTTGGAAACTTTGGATCTAACTAGAAGATTACCAAGGGATATACATGGATGTAAAGATTTACTGCCCTTTTCATTTTTTTTATTTTCTACATATTTCTTACGGTACCTGGTTTCAGTCGTGTTAACGTCCACAACCATTTTTCACGATAAACACAGACTTATCCATTTTTGCATCATTTGTTACTCGTTTATTTTCTCCTTTGATTTTATATAGTTATTGTATTTTGCAAGATATACAATAATACAATGCGTATGAAATTTTATATTTGAAGTGTATGAATAAATTTTAGTCGTCAATACGTTAATTTTTACGACAGATGTTGTTTATCGAAACATTGTGTCAAAGTTTTGACGAATATTTTGAGTTGGATTTCCTCCTTTTGTTAATTTTTTAAGAAACACCAAAAAGTTTATAAACTGTAATATACAAAATAAATCTTAAATATGATTTATTTTTTTTATCAAAAATGTTTTTTATCAAAAATGATTTCAACGCTTAAGTGTTTTAAGGTTTAATTACTGACGAAAAGCCTCATGTTTTAAATTGTACATTTCCTGAAAAACAGGATGAAACTGATCACGATCAGTTGAAAGAAAGAAAGAAAGACTTGTTGTGAATCGCTACATAAATTACATCAATAATGATTACTAATGTAAAACCGTTGCACATATACACATTTTCTTCGATATCATTCGAGCAAAATCCTTACTGGTATATTATATATGGGTATATATATAGTGGAAATTATTTGTGGAATTATACGGTTTTCCTATCCCTGTAGTGTAACAGAACACTTTACAATATATACTTGTTGTTTTAAGTAATTTGCTATCTTAGGCGTATTAAATATTCGTTTAGTAATTAAAGGTGTTTTATTTGTCACTCACATAAGGGTTAATTAAATTTCGTCTCCTGTCACTGGTGACCATGCAGACTGTAAGTAATACGAAACGTCTGGATAAATAGATAATGTGATATTCGGCAATAGTAAGTGTTAAATTCTATAATGTAATTTAATAATAAATGACAATGCGACAAGATTCTCTTTCACAGCCGTAAAATGTCTCTTGAACTGTTCAACACACAAGTTTCGCCGACAAAATCCTAATGTATCGTAAAAATAGTAAGAATGTCTGGAATGATGTAAAGTTACACAACTAAGTATAACTTAAAACATAAATTATGTGTCGAACCAATAAGAATAACACACACACACACACACACACAAAGTTTTCAGACTATTTTCAATGTGCGATAATTGTAAAATTTGGTTTTTAACCATTTTTGTTTATTTCTATATTGTTTATTAAATAATATGTATTCCCAATACAAGTGTCCTAAGACAACTTACTGGGAAGTCTCAACCACAAAAAATGTACATACTTATAATGTTTGAAATAAACGAAAATTATAATTAAAAAACGATGGACTCCTAAACTAATGAACAGATTTTAATGGGGATTACTTCATGGAGTGCAGTTTGATCCAACTTGAGAGATAAGATAGTTTTTATTTCGATTTGGGACCCTTTATTATTTCTATTTCCAACTAGCTGACCCGGCAAACGTTGTTTTGCCATTTAAATTAAATTGTATTGATCTTTTGCTTGCTAGTTGATAAGAGATGGCGCTAGTTGTATTCATTAGTAACAATCATACTTCTTTTATATTTTGTATAATTCACACTATAGTTTTATAAATTATAGCCTATATGTTATTCTGGTGTGTAAGCTATGTTATTATAAAGTTTCATCAAAATCTATTCAGAAGATTTTGCATTAAAGAAGTTCAAACATACATCCAGACAAACAAACTTTCTTAATAACATTTATAATATTAGTAGGATATTTGTTTTATATGGACATATTTTCTATGAGAGAATTTAGTGACGCACAGTTTGACAGTTCCACTGTGAAACAATTTCATTATAACAACAGGGAGCATTTTTTACGAGATAATGCTTGATGTTTTGAAATATTATTGGCAAATTCCTAAAAAACAGTATTTTTTTATTATCTACAGAACATCGTCTGTCGGGTCAGCTAGTTTATTTATAAGTTTCATTCAATTTTCTACAAGCTTATATGCATGACTACATTGTGACACGCCACACTAGTCGAAACGATATCGTGCGATCAAATAAGAGTTATAATTATAAATTAACCATTTAACTTGGCAGTCATTTTTTGGCATTTTAATATAACACAAATTAGGATCACATCACATTTGAGAATTTATAACTAATAATAGATAATAATATTGACACACTTCTAAACAAATTATCTTGCCTCAAACTAGGGCATATAGCCTGTACTATGGGTACAAGATAACGATATATTTAATACAATATACTTACTTAAACATACATAAATACATATAAACATCCATGACTCGGAAACAAACATCCATTTTCATCATATAAATTATTGCACCTACCGGGATTTGATCCCGGGACCTCTAGCTTAGTAGTCAGGGTCACTAACCATTCGGCTATATGGGTCGTCACGAAAGTCTCAACAGAAAAATGCGTTTAATAGAACACTGTGAAAATCCGCCCTAATAAAAACTTATCGCCCTTCACCACGCATTAAAATAGAACACATGGAGGCATTTTCTAAAGTTCAAGGTCGCTTATACAATTAACGTATAAGGTATTATTATTCACCATTAGCCTTCTTGTTAAAAAAGGAATGATTTTTTTTAAATGAAAATAAGGGACGAGCCAAGCAGGACGTTCAGCTGTTGGTAATTGATACGCCCTGACCATTACAATGCAGTGCCGCTCAGGGTAACTGAAAAACCCAAAAATTCTGAGCGGTACTACAACGCACTCGTCACCTTGAGACATAAGTTGTCAAGTCTAATTTGTCAGTAATTTCACTAGCTACGCCGCCCTTCAGACCGAAACACAGTAATGCTTACACATTACTGCTTCACGGCAGAAATAGGCGTCGGCTTCACTTGGAGTGTTCCAAATAATTCCCTTGCTCTGTTGACGATTTTATTGATGAGTCTATCACGGGAACATACTTTACTTATTTCTTGCGACCGCTTTCTACCTTTACACTACACGCCACAAACCCAATTTATATTACATTAGGTAATGAAGATAAAAAGTTTGTGATGGATGTGTGGACTTCACTACGGTGTGAACTCTACAACGAATTGCTTCCGTGTCTGGAATCTGTTTGTATTTGGTAGCTTCAAGTAATAATAATAAGCTAAAGAATTTTTTGGCGGACTTCTTGATTGCTTGAACGCATTGTCTCGTCTTGATAAGTCGGAAAAAATCGACATAAACACGAGTAAGTTTTGAAGTGAAAACTTCTTTGTGTGCGATGAGCACTTTATTTTGTGGGTCAGACTGACTTATTAGGCTCAGAAATGTAACGCTTCTGCAGATAATTCCGGCTCGAGACATTAAAAAAAACCGTTGTAATGATGTAAGTATCCCTTACACTATGAGGAATTGAGTTTTTATTTTCACATAAAGAAAAAAATCATCTGGTGTTTTATTTCCTACTCCTACAAAGTCTCTCTCCATAATAAGAGATACTCTGGAACACTCTCGTGTTGCGGATGTCTATAGGCGGCTGATTTTGACTTTCCATCGGGCTAGCTACTTATCTATTTGCCCCCTACTAAGTGAGCGGTTCACGGAGGTCAGCAAGATGATTTAGTGACTGTAACTAAAACTAAATTTCAAAGAGTTCTAATAAGAATGGTTCATATTTAACTCAACTGAACTGAAATAGCCATATGAACCTCTCAAATTATCAGATTCTTCGCATTTGGACTTCAATCCAATCCAATTTAAAAAAAAAAGAAAAACAGAATGTTTAGTATTTTTTACTTTTTGCTTGTCTTTTTAAGTTATATTGAAAGTTATATTTATATAATATGGAATTGCTTATTTGTGTCTATAGATTAAATAAATAATTTAGCCTTCTAATAAACACCACAAAATCAGTCTTCTAACATAACAATGATACTTGCTCATCTAAGTCCAAGGTTTTCTGCATCCCAACTAATTGGAAGTACTGCGTCAGTCTCCATTCCCTGTCACTCGGCAGAACCAGCTTCTCTGCCTCACTCGTGTCTCCCTCAACTCTTGCCGAGTCCTCTTGCATGAACAGTTCAGCCAATATCCTCGAATACACACCAAATATATTCCCCTCTCCATACTCACTGAGCGCGACCCACAAATCATTAGGATTATATTTTTCAATCATTTTAATACAAAATAAATGATTAGGTGTTTATTTTTCACGATGACAATAAATCAGACAACTTTATTACCATCTATTTGCTATTGAAAACAAATTAATTTTAAGGAAGACCTTATTTTTTTTAATATGGTGAAATAAAAATAATCGTTGTCCGACATTATACGGGTAACATGTTGTTTAATACTGAAAGGTTGGCGGCATACTGAACGGCGAACGATTTGAAATACACTGTGCTATGACCGTGATGTTATTAACCTGTTGCATTTGTACAAGTAATGGCGTATACTTAAGTTTGTTTCGCATCAATCATCAACGAGTAAGCGGAAATCGGAAATTGAGATATTATCACCGCGAATAACATCATTATTGATTGAACACTAATAACCTATGGTCCTGTATTAGATACCCAGGGTTCAGAATGTAGGGCATTGTATAATAATGAGATCAGAATCCCTTGCGCGAGTGGAAAAGGGAATTTTCAGTGTTTGAACTATTGTTCGAGAGTTCTACCTGCGGGAGGCTCCCTTGCATGGGATGCCGGTTAGATTATTCATATATAATACTGAATCTACCATAAGTTCCGTTAAAAATTTTTTAACAAAATATGTGTAGATATACTAAATTTTTCAATGACGGCAACACTCCTGTGATTCTTCTGGTGTTGCAAGAGAATGTGGGCGGCGGTGATCACTTAACACCAGGTGACCCGTACACTCGTTGTCCTCCTTTTCCATAAAAATTGATATCTTTAAAATGAAATGAGCTCACAGAATTCAAAAATTTTTATTATGGAATTACTGACATGAAATAAAAATTAGTCAAATTAATAATTTACAAAAAAAAAACTAATCCTCTCCGGACGTGTCTTGCAGTATGTAATTTTCTGCGGTTAAAGAATCATTGATAAGAAGCCGGTATGGCTTTAATTTACAAAAAATATTTAATCTTTATCTTTACTTATTAGGAACTTTTGTTATATCCTATCACACGCACCTTTATAATGGAAGTCTCATCTCAACTTAAGAAGGTTCCATTCGATTTACGCATACGTCGTGATGAAGAACAGTTATAAGTTTCCAGTATGCTTTTTGATTAAAAATTTCATTTATAGACCATTAAATACCAAATAAATTAGGGTCTGCTTTTATTTATTTAAAAAGCAACAGCAAATTATTTCTGCCCTCTACCTCATATGGCCATTTTCTGTGTTCTATTGAAATAGATTTAAAATCGGAAATGTTAGATTGATTAACTTCATTCATTATAAACTTATGAACTTCTTATGAGCTCTAGAATTAGTAATAACTTCGTACATCTGATCTGGCGTGTAAAGTCCTTTTATGTTTATTTTTTTTTTCAAATTTAAGGAATGCATATCATTGCCACGGCCTATTTGTGCCTGCGCCCAATATATATTTTTAATTTATGTTAGTCATTAAACATGTGCATTAAAAATTATTACGGTTTTGACGAACCGTTATCGGAATAGAAAGAAAGCTGGTTTCTACCCCGTTTAAGTTCTTCGCCTTTAGGGTGATATAAGCAACTTGCAAATTCATCGGGGTCTTTGCAATACCTAACCAATAATGATATGAAGTATATCAAGAGCCGTGAAATTATACACAGGGTATATTTATCTTTATGTTAAACATTTTTTTTATTGTATACACTCGTACATTCATAGATCTCTTATTTTTCTTACAGTAGATTTATTTTGACTGTTATAGTTATCATGTAATTCAGTCTTACCTTCTTTATAAGCTCTATACATAATTGGCCACATGACAAGTTTCTTTGGTCAATGAACATACAGATTAATTAATTAATAATAATAAATATTTATTTGTTGCAAAAAAAAAATACAATTTTGCTTATAATAATTACCCTCGACCCCCGAACTAGGACAGCCCGTGACATGGGGGTCAGTCTCTTCCCAGTTGTGCATTGTAAAATGTCAAATAACAAACATCAACATATTTTAAGGTCTAACAATGGAAGTTATTCAACAAATTATTAACACAAGAACTATTTTATATATAATTTAGGGCGTGTGTTGTGTGTTTGTGTGTGTATGTGTATGAATGTGTGTGTGTGTGTGAGTATGTGAGTATGTGAGTATGTAGCGATGTATTCTGACCTGTATGTATGTATGTATGTGTATGTGAGTATGATTATGAAAATTGATTTAATATTGAATAATCTGTGTGTGATATTATCTGGCTAATTGTATTCCTTGGAAATTGTCTTCTTGTAACCTAAGTAAAATTTTTGAAAAGATATTTAATGCCAAATGCTTACTCACTTTAACACTTATAAGTTACTTCATATAAAACAATTTGGCTTTACTAGGGGACGCTCGACTACGGATGCAGGTGTCGAACTCATCAGGAATGTTTTTGAGACCTGGGAGGAATCACAGAATGCACTTTGTATCTTCTGTGATTTATCTAAGGCGTTTGATTGTGTTCAACATTCAACGTTGGTCAGGAAGCTATGGTATAAGAGGATCTGCACTCGATCTTCTTATCTCATATTTAAATAATAGGATTCAGAGGATCGAGGTGAATGGCAGTAGATCACCTGAGACTCCGCTCGGTATCACAAGGGTCTATTCTTGGACCCTTCCTCTTCTTAATTTATATAAATGATTTACCTAACCTTGTAAAAAAAAACACAAGATGGTATTGTTTGCGGATAACACTTCACTTATATTCAAAGTGAAACGAAGCCAAGTTTTATATGACGAAGTAAACAATGCTCTATCTGACATCGTGTACTGGTTTAACGCAAATAACTTATTGTTAAATACTCATAAAACCAAATATTTTAAATTTACCGCGCCAAATGTCAAAAATGTAGATGCGAATATTTTATTAAATAGAGAAGTGGTAAAACCAGTGGAATCTGCTGTATTTCTTGGCATTACTCTTGATTCCAAATTGCAGTGGGGCCTGCCCCGCGACCTAGAGCTTCCGACGATAGCTCAACACTTTAAAGAGATCTCGCGACGCTTCTTTGACAAGGCACCTAACCATCCCAACATCTTGGTTAGGAAGGCATGCGGGTACACCCCCCTTCACCGTAGTCTCAACCCAATAAGACGTCCCAGACACGTAACGGTAGACCCGGATGACGACATCACCATCGCGAACGCGACACCCACACAAACACCGACACAGACACGCACACACCGCCTTCGCAGGCGTAGGCGCGGTCAACCACCGCAAACCACTGGCACTCGTCATTCTGACGATGGCCAGCGGTCCGCACCTTAGATACACCACACATTGTTTTGATACCCGACGAGACGTTTAGTCCTCGTCCTGTAATCGTTTCACTACACTCACTCACACACGGACTGACTGACGGACTGACATACACCACTTACACAACCACAAACACACTCCACAAACAGACACAAACACAAACATACATGCACACTAACATTTACACAACTTACACACATACAAACATACATACATACAATCATAAACATATACACACACACTTACATACATTACGCTTAACATCACCACACTCGCCGGCGAGTGTGTTCTTCTCATCTTTTCATCTTCATCTCATCTTCATTTTCATTTTCATTCTCTCTCCTTCCCTCAAGCACACAGCCGGTCTGAGGTTCGAGTCTCTTTAGGAGACGCCCCGCGACTGTTGTTGCGTAGTCTTTGCGGCCTCCACGGCCCACGTCCTACTTCGCTGTGAAAGCCAGGGCTGCTAACAGCACAGAGGAGGTTTTAGTCGGTATGGGGCGTCCGCTTACGCGGACACTCGAGTCCGACATATTACGCCCCGTTCCGGGGCGTAAATACGTAACAGTATTTCCTCCTCTCAAAACAAAAAAAAAAAAAAAAGTGGGGCCTGAAGCACCGCCCAGGATTCGGCCTTTCTCATAGTCAACGAACGCCTAACATAAGGGGCTGGTTATATACTCCACCGTCATCTGTATATTTTCACTTTGTCCATTTACTAGTATTTGCTTTCTTTTTCCTAGGTTTAACGTTTCCTTGGTCTATAAGCAAAGGTGGAAATTGAGTAACTTCAGTAGATCAAACTTATTTGTATCCGTAACATTATAATATGTAATACTAATAACAATTGGATCAGTATTGGTAACAGATGAAAATATCGAGTTTTTTTTTTGGTGCTCCCCAATTTGTTCTGCGCATTCATCTGCGTTTCGAGGTAAGTAATTATTTAAATTGAGAGCATTTATTTTGATAGAAGATGACGAAATATCTGTTGAGAGTAACGATGGTCCTCCTCTTTGAATATAATATTATATAAATATATTGTTATAATAAACTCGTTATTTTATGTCACTTCCAACACCTTTTAAACCATAAATAATAATCTGATTTGGGTAACTAGAGATGCAATGAAATCTACAATGACAACAGCCCCCCTACTCCACACGTATTCGCGTATAATTCGGATTCCTTACAAACAATTCTTAAGTATGCAAGCTTACTTGAATAACACATATTGAATTAGAATTCTATATTACGCTTAAAAATGTACTTAACTATACTGCTTAATCATTTAAACGGGTTTTATTTGTAAGTAAGTGTATAACACATTTAGTGGTAATCGCGATAATTTGTGGGGAACAATAATTTCGAACAAAGTAACGTGTTGTTATAAAATTACTTAAGTTACAACTTTTAAAATTTTGCGCTAAAAAGGTTTCAACCTATTTACGTGGATATTAGCAAGTTTAAAAAAGTGTCAAACTATTACGTATATATTAGCAATTTTTTTCTGTGTAATCCATAAAACTACTTTTTTAGTCAATATATTTTTGTGAATAGTTTAAATACACAAATCACATATTTTAACACTACTCACTTACTACTTGTAAGAAAAATCTGAAAAAAATTAAGTTAATGTAATTTGTGTTGTTCGTAAAAACCAAAAAATTGATATAAGTTCACTTATGCTTTTGTTCTTCTCAAGGTACGATATCAGAGACGATTGGAGTCTTGTTTTATATTATTTATTCAAACAAAACAAATCTTATAACTATATTTACAATAGGTACTATAACTACATAAAATTAAAACTATCATTACGTGGAAGCGTACCAAGAATACTGGCAGCATTTCCGCGTTGAATAGCTAGGCTGATCCGTTGACCGAGATAGCTGCCAGCGCTGGGTTTTCACAAGCCTTATTGAGGCGCGAAGATAATATTTTGAAGATTCTCCGCGCCTCTGGGCCGCACGGGCCAAGTGTCTCGAGACCAAGCGGCAAAAAGATGTATGACTGACATTTTTGCGACGCTTGCCGTCTTCGGCAGTCGAAGCAGCAGCCCCAGCACCAACTGACGTAATTTGGACATGAGAAGGAGCCAGAGTGTCAACGCAAGTCGCGTCCCACGCCAGCGCCCTTCCCCGTGCCCAAGCCCCCAGCGTCATTCCATCATATATTATAACATGACATATTGGCAAAATTTGGACAACATTAAAAAATATGTCACGCACATAGAAGAAAGTGATTCATCCAAGGATTTAAATAAAACACTTTTAAAGGATTAAAACGCGTGTAATTGTAACGGTTTTACATTAGATGTTTGCGTAAAATTTACATTTTTATTTTAGTTAACCCGACGTTTCAAGACCTTTCCAGATCCCCTAAGTGCACTTTTCGATATGAATTTTATATTATGTTCTTCTAATGTTAGTTTTCTATCTATAATTAATAGATAGAAAACTAATATTAAAAACTATAATTCATAATTTGTCTATTATAAAAAAAAATATTAATTGGGTGTACGTGTCCAAAAATAATTACACTGCTTTTAGATGGGTTGATTGTTAAATGTAAAAATTCATGATAATATTAAAAGAGTTCAAATAACAAATGGTTAATTTTGTCAATGGCAAACTGCAAAATATAATTGCTGCTATACAAAACAATGTCATCAGCAAATTGTAAAATATTTACATCACAATTATTTACAAATTTCATTAGTATATATATATTGTACAATAAAGGTGATAGACCAGCACCCTGCATTGTACCTTTCGATGCAGTTTTTGGCTCAAATAATTGATTATTGTATTCTACATATAGAATTCTAGCAGAAAATTAAATATCCATTTACTAACAGCCCTATATTAGGAATACCTAATCTAGTGAAAATTTTAACAAGAATGGCAGGATCTACAATTTCAAAAGCACCTTGGACATCAAGGAATACACAAACAGTGTGTAACTTCTTAAATTTTGTCATGTTTCAGTTCAGAGATTAATATAGCAAAACTATCTGCACAACAACGCCGTCTACGAAATCCATACTGTAGTTGTGGGATAATATCATTGGATTCAACATACCAGATATTGGTCTTTAAGAACTGGCAAGCTCTGGAGATTTGTCAGGCTTCAGTATGGGAATAACACATTGAGTTTTCCATTATTGTGGAATAATTTTCTTGTACCAAAGTATATTTAGGATATTATGGAAAACCTTTTGTGCAGATTTATCTATTTTTTTAATAATAATAGAGATTCCTATGACTGATTGTTTCCATTATATTGACCAAGAAAGACCAAGACAATAAAGGAAAATGGTATTGCCGCATACAAGAAAGCATACTTGTTAGACCATGCTACAATCAATTGAAGGATTGCAACAGGGATTTTATTACAACGATAAAGAGATTGCGTTTTGGCCATAATACTACACCGTCACACCTTGCAAGATTGCGTATTATTGAGAATATAATTTGCCCACATTGCAGTTCAAATGAAGGAACTATGAAACACTTTATTTTCGATTTGTTCTGGCTAGTGAAATCAGTGATTCAAAAATTTTACGTGATTCTTCATCCCACCCGCCACCACACGATCAGTTATTAAGAGACAAAAGAAGTTATAAAACATTATCTGCATATATTAAGAATATAATTCTAACAATATAAAATAAAGTGAAGTGATAAGTGAACTATGAAATGAAAAGTATAGATGTATTTATTTATTTCATTAAATCTACAGCACATTATATCTCTTATTAGCTAGGTAATAAAGTACAGATCATCGGCCAACAGTGATTTTATATTATATAGGCAAATACTAAAACATAATCATGAATTCATAAATAATCTACTCGAGATAAAACAGATATAGCAAAGCGAGCAAGGAAAAAAAAATGTACGCATAATATCATTAATATCATGTTTTTTGTGTGTGTGTGTGTTTGGGTGTGTAGTGTGTTGTTATTATGGGTGTTTTTTTAATAATTTAGGTGGTTTGACTGATGCCATCTTTGTTTAACAATATTTTTTTAACAATCAAAATAAATTTATTTTTGGTAAGGTGGAAAATATCTAAGTCTGTGAAGGACGTATTATAGATGTTGGGAATGCGGCTCGTTAGTTGATTTTGAGAGTATCTCGTGTGACACTGTGGTACAAAAAACATGGGCGTATGGCGGGTGCGGCGTGTAGGCCCTCTTAGTTTGAGGATAGTATTTAATAGTTCAGGACTATCTATGGTGCCGTGACAGATATATCTGATACTATCCTTCTATCTTTAAGTGTTGATAGTTTGAAATGACGAGCTTAAGTAGTCTTTGCCTTTATACTGCGAGCGATATTCATGGTGATGTATGAATTTTTCTTGTATTCGTTCAACATTTTTCTGGTGTACCACAAAATGCGGGTTCCAAATTGAACAGCAGTACTCAAGGTGACTGCGAACATATGCGTTATATAATAGTTTGATGCATGCAATATCTGAAAAAGGCTGACTTGTACGGATAACAAAACTGTTGAGTATTTGTCAAGTAACGGGAGGGCGCACGAACGTACGTCAGTGAAACTAGCAAGTCGGTAACACACTAATTTATTGTCAGCTGTATCGTAGCGATGAACGCCGGGTCGCAGCCCGCACACATAGATGCATCTATACAACATCCCTTCCCCTTAAGCTAAGAAACATAATTAAACCTACATCTTAATAACGAACTACTTATCTATTACAAATATCTGGCGAAGGTGTCGAGAAAATCGGACTTATTGCCCGTCGCCTATGAGGAGTGGCGGCAGCGTGGTAGCCAGCGCGCGGTGGTGTCTCCGGGCAATCTACCGGTCTCTCTGCTTGCCCAGGCTCCAGTGCCAACTCTCCTTCCCTTCCTGGTTGTGAGACAGTATCGCCATGGACTTCAGCAGGTGATACGTCTGGTATGACGTCGGGATCCCACGTCTGATCGTCGCGTGCCACCGAAGACATTCGTGGTCTGATCTGATCGATATGTCTGGTTATTTCACAGTCCAAATTTGGCACATATACCACATACATAACGCGTCCAATTTTCTTTTTTATAATTCCTTCAATCCACGAGAATTTTTTAGTATCACTATTTTTCGTTATCCAAACATTATCATTTTCTTTAAAGTCTGCACGTTGGACACCTTTGTAATTTTTAGCCTGTGAACACTGTTTACGTTCGACGGTATGAGTAAGATCCGTGGACGAGAGCTTCGGTGCGACTGGGTTTATTAAGTCCAGCCTTGAGCGTAACGCGCGCCAAATACTAATTCCGCCGGCGAAAGATCAGTGGTGCTGTGCTTAGAATTCCGGTAATCAAACAAAAATTTATTAATTTTCTCGTGTAGATTTTTTTTATTAATTCCCTCTAAAATAATACCCCTTTTTACAATTTTTACGAGACTCTCCGCCTGGCCATTGCTGGCTGGATGGTAAACTGGACTTAGAACATGTTCAATACCGTTACGTTTACAAAAATCATTAAATTCTATCGAAGTAAAAGAGGTACCGTTGTCGCTCACCAACGTATGTGGAACTCCAAACCGTGACATCGTCTCATACAATTTATTTATAACTGCCTTCGAATTATATGTCGAGGACATGTCGTAACATTCTACCCATTTACTGTTCGCGTCTACAATGATTAAAAACATACAATTATGAAACGGACCCAAGAAATCCACATGAATCCGGTTAAACGGATGCAGCGGCAGCGGCCAAGGTGCGAGTGTGGCGTGAGGCGGTGCAGGCCGTAGCGCACAGCACACGCTGCAAGTCGCTGCTAGCGTCTCTAGCGCCACGTCCACGCCCGGAAACCACAGTCGCTTGCGTTGCCTTCATTTTCACTATACTGAAATGTGAACTATGTAGTTCCTTGCAAATAGTACTTTGTAATTTTAATGGAATAACAACTTTATGTCCACGCATTAGAATACCATTTTCGTATGACAACTGTAATCGACAATTAAAGAATGGTCTTAAATTAACGTCGTCTACTTTTTTAGGCCAGTCGTTCATCACGTACCGTGTAACTATAGGTAGATAGGGGTCGCGAGCCGTTTCGCGCCGCATGTCACTAAGTGTCACCGGCAGGTCGCCGTCTACTATAAAATTGACGTAGGTTGCGCGATCTTCGCACTCCCCCAGTTCTTCCTGAGTTTCCGTAAGCCCCCCTTCCCCGCATGACCTAGACAAATAATCCACGCTGTTTAGCTTGCTTTTAATATACTCTATAGTATAATTGTATGCAGTTAAAAATATGGCGTACCTCTGCAGGCGGTTTGCGGACACTTCCGGTACCCCTTTGTGTGGCCCAAAAATTGCTAGTAAGGGTTTATGGTCTGTTCGTAATGTAAAGGGTTCAGACCGACCATACAAGTACTGATGGAACCGCCTTATGCCGAAAATGATAGCCGTAGCTTCTTTTTGAATTTGTGTGTAATTTTTTTCCGCCGAGTTCAATGTCCGAGAAGCGTACGATATCAGTCGTTCCAAACCGTCACTATCTACTTGTGACAATACAGCACCTAGCCCGGTCGGCGACGCATCGACTGTCAATATTATCCTGGCCCTAGGGTTAAAATGTGCTAGTGTTTTATCAGACGATAATATGTTTTTAATTCGAATAAATGCGGCATCATGAATGCCAGTCCACTCCCATTTTGTATTTTATTTAATAAATTATATAATGGACTTAAAACGGATGAGGCGTCGGGCACAAAGTTCCTATAATAATTTGTCAGACCAAGAAACGACTGTAATTGTGACACGTTTTTAGGCTTAGGAGCTTGCATTATAGCTTTTATCTTATCTATCGACTTCCTAATTCCGTATTTGTCTATGACATGACCTAAATATGATATCTCATCTTTGAAAAATTCGCATTTACTCATCTGTACCGTTAACCCAGCGTCATCTAAACGTTGTAACACCGTATACAGCCTATGTTTATGCTGGTCTTTATTTTTCCCCGTAATGAGGATGTCATCCAATAGGAATATGATTCCATCTATACCCGAAAGGAGGCATTCCATCGCCCGTTGAAAAGTAGCCGGCGCGCTCGACAACCCAAAAACTAAACGGGTAAAATTGAAGAGACCGCGGTGAGTGTTAATGCATGTGAGATTTTGAGAATCTTTATTTAAAATAAATTGATTGTAAGCCATCGACAAATCAATTTTACTAAATTGTACGCCTCCATGTAATTTAGCTAACAAGTCATTTACTGTTGGCAACGGATATTGGTCTATAACCAACTGTTTATTTATTGTAACCGAATAGTCGGCACATAACCGTATGGTTCCGTTCTTTTTTAAAACAGTAGGTATAGGTACAGGCGATGCATATTCAGAATGTTCGGCAGGTTTCAAAATGCCTAATATTAATAACCGATCGAGTTCCTTGTCTATTTTTTCCTTTAACGCGTAAGGCACTGATCTCGCTTTAGTAAAAATCGGCTTCGCATCCGGTTATAAGTGTAAGCTGATTTTATACTTATTAAAAGATCCAAGATTGCCAGAGAAAACATTAGGAAACTGATTAACAAGTTGTTTGATAATATTAGACTCACATCTGGCCTGCCCCTCGGTGTACAATGCATGCACGGCCGCGCCTCTTGCGGGTGCTAGCTCCAAGTCAAACTCATGAATGAAGTCGCGACCTAGCAATGGCAGTCCGCTTGCGCACACTACATAAACATTCAATACATGCGTGTGACCATTATATGTTATAGGCAACAATACAACTCCAACTGTTTTAATATTTTCGCCCGTATAACTAAATAACTTTTTGCTAGTGACTGACAACGGTAGATGCATAAAATGAGACTTGTAGGTACTTTCGGATATTACGCTTACCGCTGAACCGCTATCGATTTCAAATTCCAAAGCCAGACCACTGATCATGACGCGCTCCATCATCGGTTTCCCTTTAAAGCACCAAATATTAAAAAAAGATTTACCGTCGTTTCCATCTTCCACTGTACCCTCGTCTACTTACTTTACTCTCTCTCCGTTAGGACACATCTTACGTAAATGACCCTTATTATTACACTTTTTACACTTATAGGTTTTATAACGACACTGATTAGCCTTATGGTTGGTAAACCCACACACACTGCACTTTTCCTTCTTGTCTATGTTGAACACCATGTCTGGCCTCGCTGCGCCGACGCCGCTCGCGCCTGGCGCCGCCTGTGACGCGGCCTGCCGTGCCTGCCAAAGCGATGGCCTTAGCGAGGGTCAGCTCCCGCTGGTCCTGCACGAACAGCTTGTCCCGCTCACGTCCTGGTGCCATGCCCATGATAAATTTATCCAACAGAGCTTCTTCCAAGTTCTTGAATTCACAGTGAGCTGCTAATCCTCTTATCCTGGCTGCCCATTGAGTGTGACTCTCTCCTGGTCGCTGTGTTGCGGCGTAAAATGTCGACTTTTCCGCAAATCCAAGTCTTTTAGGTGTGAAGTGTTCGTCGAGTAGTTTCACTAACTCCTCGTATCCTAATTCTTCCACCTTCTTGGGTAACGCCAGGTCACTTGCTAATTTGAACGATGATTCACATAACGATGTTAACAAAATCGCCCTCCGCTTAATTGTCGCTTTGTCCGTTGTTGAGGTCATGTCGTTAGCAATAAACCATTGATTTAAACGCGACTTGTAGCTGTCCCATTCTTGTGAGAGATGGTCGAAGGTCGACAGAACGCCGAAAGTCACGCCCGTAGATATTTCCACAAATTTTGAATACCTCGTCGCCACTGTTGAGTATTTGTCAAGTAACGGGAGGGCGCACGAACTAGCGAAACTAGCAAGTCGGTAACACACTAATTTATTGTCAGCTGTTTCGTAGCGATGAACGCCGGGTCGCAGCCCGCACACAAAGATGCACCTATACAACATCCAAGACTTTTATACGCTTTGTTGACTGAAGCATTTATGTGTTGTATGTATGTAGTTTAGTATCAAGGAGTACCCCTAGATATTTAACAGTGTCTGTCCTGGGAATAACAGAGTTTTTAAGGTTATAGTTATATTTAATTGTATTCTGTTTTCTCGAAAATGTGGTTTGGCTGCATTTTGTAATGTTAATAGTAATTCTATTATCCCTGTAATAATTTGCAAGTCTATTCAGGTCATCCTGCAGCAATCTACAATCCTCAATAGTCTTTATTGTCATGTAGATTTTTTATCGTCAGCATAAAGTAGAAACTTTGCATTTTGAAAGCAGTCCGCTATATCGTAGATGTACGCAACATATAATAAAGGTGCAAGCAAGGAGCCTTGTGGTACCCCAGAAGGTATCGCAACAAAATCTGATCTTAATCCATTCAGAACCACAGCTTGATTTCTATTGGAAATATATGAGCTGAACCATCGAAGAAGGTCACCGTGTATGCCTAAAGATTCTAACTTTATAAGTAAGATTTGAAGGTCAACACGATCGAAGGCCTTTTCAAAACCAGTGTATATGGTGTCTACCTGACAGTTATCGTCCATTGCACTTAATATATTATGATCTGTAAAAGTCGCCAAGTTGGTGACAGTAGGGTGACCCTTAATAAATCCGTGCTGTTGATGTGGAACTGCTATGTTTGGATATACAGTAACTATTTTCTCCATCTGTTTGTCTGATCCATCTGTCTGAGTGAACTATTTTCTCCATCTGTTTGCCAAAGATGTACAGAATGGATATAGGTCTGTAATTTTAGATAATAATAAAAGACTTGACTTAAAAGTCTTAGTTATCAGGTCATAAAAACCCAAAAAAAAAATTTAAGCGTCAGAAATGTCAGAAGACAGTGACATAAGTCACTTCCTTCATATTTCATCTATCATCATTGACATCACGTTGTCAGTTGTCACGCAGTACTAGCAACTTTAGTGATTTAGTCTAACTAATAATTAGTATTATTACTTGTTTAAAATTAAACGCTTAGGGAGATTAATATTATAAATTACTATCATCGTGGTTTTACAAGATTTTATATGTGATTTCTTAAGTATATTTATTGTTATTTCAGTGTGTGGCGATATCTTTAAGTGACCAAAATGCTTATTGAAAACCCAGATGCTTTCAAAAGTTGGTTGACGTCCATATTGGAACCCCTGTGAGTTATTTGCATTTTCAGCCATGTTTATAGCCATAAAATATTTGCAGTACGCATATTCAATCAATATAATTTTATTTATCCTAGACCATATTTAAAATAAATATTTACACTAATTGTACAAAAACTTGGATGATTGTTAAATGATATTTTCAATAAAAAAATCCATACAAGCCAGGTGTCAATTTACGATTTCGTAATCAACTTATGAATTATTCTTATTTTAGGCAGTAAACTTATGAATTGAAACAGTTGTAACATCACATAATGTATACTATTGTCGCAATATGTCGTCAGTAATTTCCAATTTATCGTGTTCGTACTGATAACACGTTGATAGGTTATAAAAACATTCCAGAATTAAAAATTTGTAACTATTGCATTATAAACCTGATATTAATATTAAAATTGGAATGTCTCATCGATTGTATTGGTATTGAATAGTTGTATTAATAAATCGATTTTTCGTATTGTTATTTATGTGTAAATAAGTGATCAGTTACTTTTATATTTATCATTATGTTGTTATTAGTTAAAGTTAGAAGCATTAGACATTAGAACTATGTTTGCTCCTATGGCATATTAAATTATATTCTTTTGCTATATAGCTATTGTACCAGGGATATAAAATTATCATACCCACCAGAATAATGATTTTAATACAATAATCGAAATAAATCACATTGATAGACAATATATTCAAGTATAAGTACTCTGTGGACAATATTGATATTGATGGGGGTCATATGGCTGCAAACATATATTATAGAGAAGCTTATAATTAAATTAAAAAGTGCATCTAAGAACTAATGATGCTTAAGTGAACCAAATGTTCTGATATGTTTTTCCATCATTAATTTAGACTTGAAAACTGAACAAGAAAAAAATTGTTGACCCCATCCATTTCAAGTTTGCTTTTCTGATATATTGTTACTTACAGTTACATGTTTATTTTGAGGCTGCCAATCTCACTGAATCAACTCTTCCCCATCATACTTCTTCACACTATTCTGGCATGTTGCTAGTTTTCTAGAGTGATCCTTAGGATTTCAGCAGAATTAGCAACACTAAGCAAGGGCAGGCAGCATACTGCTGTTTCTATAATATTATACTTACTGCTGCCTGCAACACCAACACTATAGACCTGTTACTATTCATGCAAAATTACACATTTTCATACATACAGTACAGTTAATATTTTGTTTTGATTTTATTATAATTATAGATAAAATTTGGGACTATCATAAGTTTTTATCATGCCTCCAATATGTTTTGTTGACTAATCCCTGTAGAAACTTGTATCTTGTATAAAGTCCTCTCTTAAGACACATGTAATTATATTTATGCTAGAATAATAAAATTAAACTTAAGAAAGTTTTCAGGCAATTTTCCAGAACTTGATGTCTACTGTGTGTCTATTTTGATTGAAAATCCTCTCGTTTCAAGCCCTTTTTTAGAGCCTAATGACAGTTGCACAACTTCGTACAGTCTTTGTTTTTTCTGCGCAGTTGTGTGAAGGTGAACAATTTAGGGTTACAAAATGTACATCATTGGATGGTTTGAAATAATATTACTTTTTCATTTGCTGTTAAAATATAGATGCATCGAAAATTCATTTTATAATAGGTGTTCCGATGATGAACTAACACATCAGAAAAAGCTCACAATATCAATGCTGTGTTTGGATAGAACACGGCTAATAAAATCCGTAGATCACTGAGAAAAGCCAGCCATAAACAACATAGTATTAATGTAAAATAAAGTGCTTGAAATGAACATAAAGTGACCTGTTGTGTTACAGAGCTATAGAGAGAAGTGCACATTGTAGTATGCTAATCATGTTAAACCCTTCAGAAATGATCAAATGTGTTTTCTATATTATATGATAGTGGCCAGCAAACCTGTTCATGCCAGACTCCAGGTTAAATGTTGCAACTACACTCTAATGTGAAGTTTACCCATTAAAGAGTTATGGTAACTCATTTGTGGTCTCCCTCTGACATCCTCCAAAATGGCAAGAACTAGCCCCAACCATCCGCAATATTTTCCGCGACAAGCAATACAAAATGCCTTAAAACATTTTGTTCATACCAGGTTTCCAGAATATAATAATAATAACCTTTATTAAAATAAGAAAACAACCATGATACAGTTTCTTAATTTATACAATTAACTAAACACAATATATCTAATTATTATTCAAAGAAAACATTCGTTACTATAGGTAACTTAGTGGCTGTCATTAAACTGATTAACCCTATCCTTTCATACTTACTAGTAAATAATTAAAATAACATGATGGCATGGGTCATCTATTTATTGATATTAACAAAATAGGACTAAACAAAATTTATAGATCTCTCAGGGGGGCTATATTTCACGGGGACACCATGGTGGTCGGTGGTGCAACCAGTCGCCACTGCACCGTGGTGTCCGTAAGCTAACAAACTAGACACCAGAGTCATGACGCGTCCGACGGACATCATGTGAGTAACTCTCCATAGAACTGTATATATTTCGTTGGTATCGGCGACTGGTTGCGCCACCGTGGTTCCCCAGTGAAATATAGACCTTAGAGTATTGCCTCTAAGTGAGACATGCAGATAAATGTTTTTTTTGCACGCCTCGCACGCGAAGCGCCGAGGTTGTGCTTTATAACCGACCTGTCAAGGTCACACGATTTCCACTCTTTAGACTGCATTTTTTTTTCTATTACTCTTACACATTATAAAGAGCACATCAATATAAAGCTGAGACACTAATGAATAATCCTGATACTCTTAAGTTGTCGAATACGTATTAATATAAAAAAAATTCATTAAAAAAAAATATTCTGGATGACAATTTGTCTCAGTGATTCTCAAATTTTTACCGAATTGTGAAGATTGGAATGCTAGGAAGTTTTTAAGATCTTACCGAAAACTGTAAAATCCTAGTTACATATTACAAAGTTTATTTCAACACCACCTAATTTGTAGTTCCACTTTCGGTTTCTTTTTCCATGAGAAGTTTATCAATAAGTTTTGTCTCACACGTTGAGATTATAATAGCTATTAATTTATTTTTTGATGACAAGTGCTGTTTCGTTACCACACACTCAGATATATTTATAGATCCAATGTACATGCATTTAATAATAGTTGTGTTTAGTAGTTTATATGTGACCTGATTGCGTATTTGTGCCCTGATGGAAATATTTATTTAAGGACGCGTTTACGAATAATCAATTGAGGCTAATTTCGTTAAGCGTAGAGACACACTTACAAGTGTGAATTGATACTTAAGATAATTACAGATAGCCAATTATAGGTTTCCAAAATTAGTGCTAGAGTAGAAAAATTTAACTGGCAACGTGAGCATATGCAATTCGAAAATTACAATTTACATTATCGTTTTAGTTAACGTAACAACTTCAGAAGATGTAAGGTTATTAGTAAAGAATTTGTTGGCTAAGGCACGTCTTACAGAGTCTACTCTTGAACAGAAGAGATCTAGATTATTATCACTACTTGACAGATTGTTGAAGCTATTGCTTGCTCGCCAAGTATTTATTTTATCTGTATTTATCTTAGTCTGTCAATTAGTCCTTGGGCTACTTTTAAAAGGAGAGTAATATCGGCTATTTCACGACGAATCAGACGAATCAGAGCGGTATGTGGCTTTCACACGATAACAAAGATGTTTGAGGAATTTCCTTTGAATATTTTCGATGCGGTTAACATACTTCAAGTATGATGGATTCCAAGTTAGATCATCTATTCATCTATCAATTGCTAAGAAATCCTTAGCATATTATTACGTGTAGGTACTTACTTATAGCACACTAATAGTATACTACTTTAACTACATACTAGAGCGTAAGAATCGACACACACACACATCCACACGATTTACACGGCTGCTTAGCAAGGCCGGGACTCGTCGCTTTTTTTCTTATTTATTTTAAATTTAATAAGTACACTTTTAACATATCTATATACAAGTATATTCTAGCTAACCCGACTGGCGTTGTTCTGTAGGTAATAAGAAAACTTTTATATGAATTTGCCAATAATATTTCAAAACATCAATAATTATTTCGTAAAAAATTGTTTTACAGAACTGTCAAACCGTGCGTCACTAAATTCCCTCATAGAAAATATGTCCATACAAAACAAATATTGAAAATAAAAATAATTATGGGTCCCAAATCGAAATAAAAACTATCCAATCTCTCTCATGTTGGACTAAACTGCACTCCATGAAGTAATCCCCATTAAAATCCGTTCATTAGTTTAGGAGTCCATCGCGGACATACAGCGTGACACGTAATTTATGTATATATTAGATAGACTTGCTGACCCGACAGACGTTGTTCTGTACATAATAAATAATAAACTGTTTTATAGGAATTTGCCCATTATATCTCAAACATCAAGAATTATTTCGTAAAAAATGCTCCCTGTTGTTATAATGAAATTGTTTCACAGCGGAACTGTCAAACCGTGCCACACTAAATTCTCTCTTAAAAAATATGTCCATACAAAACAAATATTGAAAATAATAATAATTATGGGTCCCAAATCGAAATAAAAACTATCCTATCTCTCAGGTTGGACCAAACTGCACTCGATGAATTAATCCCCATTAAAATCCTTTCATTAGTTTAGGAGTCCATCGCGGGCAAACAACGTGTCACGTAATTTATATTATTATATTAAGATAATGAAAATGATCTCTGTTTGAGGCTCTTTCACGCCTAAACCACTGATCTTATCGACGTGAAACTTCCACCATTCGATGCGAAATTTATAGCTACTAATTTGTCGAATTCCAATGTTCCTTCCTTTTAAAATTCGCCCAGCGAGCGTGCGGGAACGGCTAGTGATATAATATACCTTGCCAAACTTTTACTTGACGCAAATGTTTATTTTCTATTACTAATTAATATAACTATGCAATAATAATAATAATCATTAATTAATTTACATGTTAAATTACTTTTTGTATGTAGGTACTAACCCTAGCCTTCTTGTATTGTGTCTATAGGGGTCTGGAAACACCAATGTAATTTGTCACAGTTATACTCTTTACTAGATACAGTCTTTACAATAGCTTGTTACTATTACTAATCTCCAAAACAAGATTAGTAATTGTATCTTGGTGTAGTTATGACTGCATGTTCACTTTATCGCTCAAAGTGGCTCAATGAGCCAACAAACCAGATGTTTCTGATGTATAACTTCGTCATGTAGACAAGTACTGCAGGGTAGCAGATATTATAATATGCACTGGTTTTGCGCCCACGTTGAGCTCTTTAATGGGATGACCTGAAAGTCTACTTCAACTACTAAATTGATATCTTACGGATGACTTCACATAGGTCTTTTTACTATTTACTTCCACTTTGTAAATGTTCCTTTAAAACAAAAGAAATACATGTAAAGATAGAAATATCTTTTATAATTACACCCAGATTACGGCCTATACAGCTAAGATGCACCTAGTTGCTAGTTTTTGTAATGCTTTAATATGTTTAAATATTTAATTTCAAGGTGTGATGCGGATCCGGCAGCCCTGGCGAAGTATGTGTATGCCCTAGTGAAGAAAGACAAACCCTTGGATGAGCTGCGGGAAGGAATGTTGGATCAGCTTGATGTGTTCCTGCAACAAGGTGACTGTTTTTTGCAATTTTTTTAATAAATAAAAAAAAACTACTAACCCATATATCACTAATCCGGAAGTCTGTCAAATCTTTAACAGATTTAAATTTAAAATGCAGCGCAATCTTTATAATGATATAATGAGACTTGCACGCCTTCCCTCGGGAACTCGTGCGTTCTGGTCGCTCGCCAAGGCTGTCCAAGGAAACTTCTGCCAGCCAGTCATTCCGCCACTGCACAGGGATGATGACTCGCTGGCCCATGACGCGAAAGAGAAAGCTGATCTCCTGGGCTCCCTCTTCGCGTCCAACTCGACTCTGGATGACCAAGGTGCACCACCACCGCATATTCCACGGTGCGATTCATATATGCCGGAGGTAAAAATCCGGCATAGTGCCGTGCTTAAGGCGTTTCTCACCTTGGACATTCACAAATCGAGCGGGCCCGATGGCATTCCGCCGATAGTGCTGCGGACATGTGCTCCGGAACTGGCGCCGGTCCTTACCCGTCTTTTCCGGCTCTCCTACTCATCAGGCGTAGTCCCGAAATTATGGAAGGCGGCTTTAGTGCACCCGATCCCTAAGAAAGGTGTACGCTCAGATCCGTCCAACTACCGCCCTATTGCCATTACCTCCATTTTCTCCAAAGTAATGGAGTCGATCATCAACCGCCAACTCTTGGGATACCTAGAGGGGCACCAGCTGATCAGCGACTGCCAGTACGGTTTCCGTCAGGGTCGCTCAGCTGGTGATCTTCTTGCATACCTCACACATAAATGGGCGCAAGCGGTTGAGTCGAAGGGAGAGGCGTTGGCGGTGAGTTTGGACATAGCGAAGGCCTTCGATCGGGTGTGGCATAAAGCGCTTATAACGAAACTGCCATCCTATGGGCTTCCCGAGAAGTTGTGCAAATGGGTCACTAGCTTTTTGGCTGATCGGAGCATCAAGGTTGTTATCAACGGTGCATGCTCCGACTTAAAACCCATAAACGCTGGTGTCCCGCAGGCTGCGTGCTATCCCCTACGCTGTTTCTTCTGCATATCAATGATATGCTGCAAATCAGCAATATTCATTGCTATGCAGACGACAGCACAGGGTATGCTTCCTACACCGGCCGTGCCAACATGTCCCGGGATAGCGTCGACGAGAACCGGAACAAACTTGTGTCTGAAATCGAGACTATGCTTTGCAAAGTCTCGGAATGGGGCCGACATAATTTAGTCCAATTCAACCCCAAGAAGACACAAGTTTGTGCGTTCACCACTAAAAAGTCTCCCTTTGTCGTATCCCCTCGATTCGAGATCACTCCTCTAACTGCCACAGCCTGTATTGGCATACTTGGCGTCGATATATCGAGCGACGTTCAGTTCCGTGGTCACTTGGAAGAGAAGGCCAAACTGGCCTCTAAAAAGCTTGGTGTACTCAGTAAGGCGAGACAGTACTTCACTAAAAGCCACCGCCTGCAACTTTATAAGGCGCAAATTCGGCCTCACATGGAGTACTGTTCTCACCTCTGGGCGGGTGCTCCCCAGTACCAGCTTCTTCCATTTGACCGCATACAACGAAGAGCGAATCATCGACGATCAAGTCATCTCCGATCGGCTTGATTCTTTAGAATTGCGTAGAGATGTGGGTTCTCTCTGCATCTTCTACCGCATTTATCACGGGGAGTGCTCAGAGGAGTTGTTCGGGTTGATTCCAGCGGCCGAATTCCACCATCGGACATTACGTGCAAAGTACCATACGCATCACGTAGACGTCTGGCATTCCACAACCGCGCGTTTTCTTCGAAATTTCTTGCCTCGCACAGCCACTTTGTGGAATCAACTACCGGCAGCGGTCTTCCCGAACAGATACGACTTGGGGACCTTCAAGAAAAAAGCATACTCCCACCTTAAAGGCCGGCAACCCATTTCTTGACACACCTGTTGCTGCGGATGTCCATGGGCGGTTGCCTCACCTCTCCCCATCCCGTGAGCCTCTTGCCCGTTTGCCCCCTCTCATATAAAAAAAAAAATTGGTGCTGTTTTCGGTCGAGTCAAATTGTCCAGACTTGCTGGTGCTACATTGCAAAAATAAGTACATTTTTGCACGATGTGTACTCTTTTTATGACAATAAGGGACCAGACGAGCAGGACGTTCAGCTGATGGTAATTGATATGCCCTACCCATTATAATTCATTGACGCTCAGGATTATTGAAAAACTCAAAAATTCTGAGCGGCACTACAGTTGCGATCGTCACCTTGAGACATAATATGTTAAGTCTCATTTGCCCAGTTAATTCTCTCACCGAAACTCAATATCCTTCGGCAGTGCTTCCGCAACGATACGACATCAGTACCTTTAAAAAAAGCGCGTACACCTTCCTTAAAGGCCGGCAACGCTCCTCTGGTGTTGCAAGACAGTGAGGGCGGCGGTGATCACTTAACACCGGGTGACCCGTACGGTCCTTTGTCTTCCTTTTTCATTAAAAAAAATTAATTCAGTAGTCGGATTGCGAAATTAAATATTTAAAATATTGATGAAAAATGATTATATTTATATTCAAAATATTGATGAAACTTTTGATGTATATTTCAGAAACAAAGCCATTTGTGGAGATGCTCTTCAAAGCACTGGACAATCACGAGTATTTGGTGTCGGTTGATAAAAAGGAACCCACACCTCCACCGGAACCTGTTGTTACAGAAAAAGAACCTGAACTTGAAAATCATGGTAATACAGTGTTTTATTAATAATAAAAGCATAAGAAGGCATTTATTTTCCTTTAGAATTAAACTTAAACATAATTTGAAATTCTAAATTTCAACTCCAGATATTTCACTTTCATCTGATGAATGATTTGTCTTAACTGTAATTAATTCTGATGTTATATCTAAAGTCTCATCCGTGTCTTGAAATTTCTCTCTGTTTATTAATATAATTGTTATGTATTTGGCATTCACCTATGAATTTTTACTGTCAAAATATTTTCTTTTTTAAAATTGAACAAATCCCTTTTTTTTCTAACTGTATACCAGCATTGTATGGAGCTTGGGCTACATACACATATTTTTGTGTAATAAATGATAAAAGATAAATGTTATCATAAAATAAAGCTTGAGAATTCTATTTTCGTTCACAAAAATATTTTTCTGTCTGGAATCTCAGATTCAGAGAAAAATAATTTTAAAGAATATTAGATTAGGTTAGTTTGTTAAGAAGGAAGCGCTTGTTTGCATGAAATTTACTACCTATGGTGATACCTACCTACAGAGATATTCTGAACCAATAACCAATCATGATTTAAAGAATGGGGTAAGAGCCACGAATACCCTTAAATAGGTAGCTAATCGTATAATAAAGGTCTTAGCATATACGGTGGAAATATAATTAACATCTCAACTTGATGTAAAAAAAACACAAAACAACAGCATGGGATTGAAATAAAATTCAAATATCCTTTGCATGCTATGTATAAGTATTTAGTTTCAAGTATAGCTAAAAGTACTCTGTGGTATACCTACAGACACTGAAGGTCAATGAAACCAAAGACTCACCACATGAGTAGTTGTTTCAATTCGATTTTAATTGGTTAATAAGATATCATATTTCAAAAACGATCTTTTTAATTAATGTACTATGAGGATGCCACTTTTAATCGATTATGATTAGATTAATAGCGATCGGTTTTAATATTTCATTTTTCTTAGATATTTTTTAATAGAAAAAAATACTCGGGATAGAAAGCATATTATTTTTAGGCCCAAACTGAATGTAATAATGAAAATTAAATATGTTATTGTCTGACACAATCTGGCCCATGTATGGTAAATCTCCTTTAAATTTCATGTTAGTACAAACTAGTACAAATGTTAAATTGTCTCGAAAGTAATTTACCTATAAGCATCTCTGTTATAAATGTCTAGTAACTTTATAAATGAATTGTCTATTCAGTTCCAGCAGTAACCAGCGAAGAGCAACAGGAGGTGTCCCGTACTGTGAGGAATCGAAGCCCGATCCTGGCGACAACGGAGCCACCTCCACGGCACCGGGTCGTGGTACCTAGGCGAGCTCACCCGCACCACGAGCAGACACTCGTTAAGGTTGGTATGAAGCACTATCCAACTAAATAAAACAGGTTACATCCTGTGGTATGACTTTTTTTTTAAATAAGGTACAAGACGAGCGGGACGTTCAGCTGATGGTAATTGAAACTTCCTGTCCATTACAACGCAGTGCCGCTCAGGCTTTTTGAAAAACCCCAAAAATTCTGAGCGACAAGTCTAATTTGCCCAATAATTTAACTAACTACGGCGCCCTTCAGACCGAAACACACACAGACAATGTTTACACATTACTGCTTCACGGCAGAAATAGGCGCCGTTGTGGTAAACATAATCTAGCCGGCATCCTGTGCAAAGGACAATATTGGGACGTATTTAAGCATACTCAAACTACACAATGGCACTTTTGAGCTATAGGAATTTGCAGTTAAATAATAATAATAATCATAATAAATTAAAAAAAAAACAATTTCCATGTACATTTTAAACTACATGACAGATTCAAACTTCACGAGTATGATGGCATTCTTATCTCTATTTTGACCAAAATGTGGTTTGAGTCCTTTCTTCTTAACTACATCCATTTGAATGAGAGACTTTTAAATAAAACACTTTTTCAAGGAGTGAAACGCGTGTAACTGTGTTCTAACATTAGTTTTTGCGTAAAAGTTAAAAATTTATTACTGTTTTAGCTATTCCGACGTTTCTTGAGCTTTTCAGAGCACGTTTTCAGGGGGACTGCGGTTGACATTAGTCGAGATAGTATTGGTCATAGTTGTGGTTATTTATTAATTAAGGCTTACCAACTAAATACATAATTTAACATGAACGTATAAGATAAACATTTATAAGTGTTAATATTTATTTATCTAAATTAAAGGTATGCATAACATTACTAAACTAAAAAATTAATGCAATGTGTCTGGTAAAACTAATTTTATTGTCTATTAGTACACCTGGATCTTTAATTTAATCAGTATTTTTATCAATACACCATCTATAATATTATATGTGGTTTTAAACTTTGTGTTGTCTGGATATTCTTAAATTATTTCATTTATTTTTGTTAAGCTGCATAAGGTTTGTCACTCACTAACTCATTTGATATCATTTTGTAGCATAGTTTGATGAAGAGTAACTGGCACTGTTTTATAAATTTTAAAATCATCAGCATAATATAATTCATAACCAGATTCAATGAGTTTAGCATGAGTCAAACATGAAGTTTAGCGCTATTTGTTGCCTCGGAGGTGGTATTTGCTGTAGACATATAGAAAATGGTTTTTGGCAAAGTTTACTGACAGTGTCCTCGGTCTCTGTCATCCCTATTGAAATTCGGATGTTTTTTAATTTTAATGACATGCGTTTAAATCCTTTAAAAAGTGTTTTATTCAAAGAGAGTGAGAGATGCCGTTGTAATCATAATATTATAAAATGGTTTTACGTATATGTAATATCTAATATAATATGTACTTATAAATAAATGAAGTATGGATAAAGTACTAAGCGACTGTTTCGTCTGTAAAGCGCAAGCGCCGACAGGTCCGTCCGTTGTCTGTCTCTCGCCTACGAAGTCCGCGGCCAGCGATTAGCGTCTACACCGTAAAGGTCATTGCGATACAAAATTTGAATTTTTGAAGCTTCCTAAAAGACTCTGAAACAATCTAATTTAAAGTGACTATAATTATAATGAAATTATCATTCATAATAGCCACCTATTTATTTTCTATATACTAAGTATGTTTGACTATGTCGTGGTCTTCCAATGCATACATTACTATCTGCAACTAATGTAGGTTTGACAACGAAAGAGTATTTATTTAAACTTACGATTAATTAACGAGTTATTTTTATAAGATTACCTGAAGACAACCCTAATGTCGTCAGAAGAGGTAAGAGTGGTACACCTTATTGTATGGCCGCAGGATGTACTATTACATGTTCTTTGGCTTGTACTTAAATTATACCATGTAGATATCAGATGTTATGGCTATTGACCTATTCCGTTCCACAGGTTCTGCCAACGGAATTGCTAGAAGAGCAGGTTGACCTTCCCAGGAGAAGAGAGAGGAGAGCAGAAGTGGTGAGTCAATTTTGTATTAAATAGATGTTTTATTTGTGGAATATTTACAGACAGTGAAGTCTCGAAGGAAATCTCTTAGCGTCGATATATCGAACGGCATTTAGTTCTGTGGTCACTGGAAAGAGGAGGCCAAATTGGCTTTTGGTGGGGTATCGAGAACCGGCCCTGTTTTAAAGAACCGGAATTTAGAACGGGGCTAGGTACCGGGATTTTTTACCACGGCTTTTCCCGCGTGAAAATAGTTAAATCGCGTTTAGTATTTTATCTCTCAGGAGCATTAAATAGGGATATAAAATATTTCACTTTTTAATTCATGCAAGAAACGATCTGTTTTCTAAATTTCACCCAAATCAAATTAATGTATGAAATATAATTATGTACATATAATTTTTTAATATTTGAAAACTAAATAAAAAAATAAATATGTTATAGAATAAAATAAGAAATGAAATTTGAATGAAATCGTCCTCTTCCTATCCTATCACTTAAACTAAATGGCACAAACTCCTAATAAAAGTTTGAAATATTCAACATTTTAAATAATTAATGATAGCATTATAGCAGATTCAATGAAAATAAACTTACATACTTTATTATAATATTTTTAGGAAATAAGCTCAAAAGGGGGTTTTTTTATATCAATTGACAAATTTTTAAACCACCAACTAAGAATTCACAAAGAAGCCACCATCTAATTAATTAACTTTTAAATGAAATACATCAATTTACTAAGCTTCTAAGAATAAATTTCAAATATGACCGTGACTAATATTCAAACAGAAATTGCACAGAGTAACGACTTAACTAGTCAACGGTTGCAACGGAAATGTGTCGACGCAGGGAGACATCGCCTTTTATAGACGTCTTCACAATGTCACTGTCAACACCAAAACCGTTAATTTAAATTATCGACCGAATTACGCAATGAGCACGGAGAACTTTTCCGTCCGGGCGCCGATCGGCAAATGGGCTGTAAACCGCGGCTCCACGGTATTTATAGCAAACAGCTGTGACGTCACGAACTCAATCGCAATAAAAGAATAAAAATTAATCTGATAGATCCTGATAATATTTATCACATATCTACTACCTAACCCAAAAGAGAGTCATCAAGCACGTGTTGATGTGTGCATTCTCTACAGTTGCGGGACAAAGAGGAGCGCCGACGACGGCGGTCTCGCTCGCGCTCGTGGGAGCGACGCACGCGGGCCCGCAGACACCCGCGGGACGAGCACGCCGACAGACGGTATGAGAAAAGGTAACACTATACTAACTCTGTGTCACAGTACACTGCGAAATTCGAACGTTGATTCTTATTTTTTTAACTGATTTCAAAAAAGGGCAGGTTCTCAATTCTTTTTTTTTTTGTTTGTACTCAGAATTTTCGACTGGATGAACCAATTTTGACGTTTCTTTTTATTTGAACGCTGGTGCTTTCCGTGTGATGCAGTTCTGACAATGGCATCCATGAATCCCAAAAATAACAATAATTGTAACATTATAATATAACTCTATAAATAATTTGAATATAAAGTTGCAGTCGCAATTATTTTTACTTTTATTTTGGAATATATATTTTTTTAAGTAGGTTGTTTTTTTATGTTAATTTACTGATTTGGTAATATACTTTCAATATCAGTTTAATATTTCTTGATATCTGTAATAGTTAAAAGCTTTAGCTATATATTGACGGGCAATCTTGATTGTTTCAGCAAAACTCACACTTTTTGTCCATATATTGTATAGTTTTATTAAAAAGAGCGAAAAAATAATGCTGGGAGAGTTTCTAGCGCCGCTTCTTCTCTATCAGAGCGTCATTTGTTTCCGAAGCGGTAGTAGTATCTAGTATATTAGAAATGACATCAAAAAGAATTCTAAAGGAATCAACTTTGAGAAAATAAATGCTTTTATCCCTTTTTATAATATTATTGAGATATAAATATTACATTTTCTTAGTTTGGTTATAACGCAATACAGTGGGTTCTATTTCCGATGACGTTCCAATTTCGTATGCAGTCTGTTCCATATTTACATATTAACAACTCTCATTGTTTCATACGATTTCGTCACGTTCGCATACTAATAAAAGGCAATTTAATAAGTTTTAACCCACGGGATGTTTGCTTGATTTAGATTAAGGGGCTTCTAATCCATTCTTGTGTTACACTGACTGAACAGATATTAATTTAAAATTAGTTATTTATGCAACTGTTTTGTAATAAGGGGTATTAAAATACGAATGTGGATTTATCTCACAGGCGAAGCCGAGTGTGATTATAGTATCACATGAGTGTTTTAATACCTAATTATCAACAGTTGCATACAAGACTTTATCTACACCCATAATATGAATCCTCTTAAGGACGCGTTTACGAATGCGACAAAAATAAGATATTTTTCGGTAGAGTTTGTGATGAAATTAAACTAAGTCTAACAAAACTAAAAATTGCCACAAATAGATTACTTCTTTATCTCCAATAAGCGGGAAATGTTTGCTTTGAAATTTTGATATTTTATGTAGTAAAAACGATTATCCGTTACCTCTTCACACAAAATTGACGAAATGGGGCTTCATTCAGGGTCAGTTTTCTGCTACCACTTACACAATTTTGGTTCTTAAAAATTATGTAAGGAAAGCAGATATAATATTTACAAAAACACCGGAAATCAATTAATGAATATCTAATAAATAATCTCAGAAAAAAATAAAAATGAATCGTCTAAAATTCATATATATTTCTGATAAGCATGAGCTTTAAAGTGTGGTATTAAGGGTTATTTTATTTTGTCACACCGTACGCATTCCACAGAAAGATCTATCGAAATAACCTCAGTCCGCGCTCGGCCGCCGTCGTGGGTAGACACTGTGTGTCGGTTGTAAGCAGAAGCTCGTACTCGGAAAGATCGCTGTACGAACATGAATATTTTTTATAAGCTATACAATACTGTCTTTGATACTTTACATATTTTGTACGCAGTCAGATTTTCAATAAATTATGTTTCTGTATTTTTTTTAAGAATTTGTGATTTATAAGTTCACCTCTAAATATAAGGTCTAATCGAAATCCAAGATGGCGCTTATAAAATTGGCAACTTTTCTTCATGGGTGTCATTTTCATGGTTTTCGGGGTCAATAATAACGAATATCGGGTCAAAATAGAAATCCAAGATGGCGCCTATGCAAATTACCAACTTCTCTTCATGGGTGTCATTTTCATGGTTATCGGGGTTA
>CATIXQ010000027.1:1447882-1488636 GCA_949711755.1 Leptidea juvernica
CCGATGAAATTTACCAACTTCTCTTCATGGGTGTCATTTTCATGGTTTTTGGGGTCAACAATATCGAATATCGGGTCAAAATCGAAATTCAAGATGGTGACTATGAAATTTACCAACTTCTTATCATGAGTGTCATTTTCATGGATTTTGGGGTCAACAATAACGAATAGCGGGCCTAAATCGAATTCCATGATGGCGCCTATGAAATCTACAAAATTTTCTTCATGGGTGTCATTTACATCGTCAAAATTAGAATTCATTCATAAACTTAAATTATCTTATAAAAGGCCTGTCTAACAATATCCCACATGCTAAATTAATTCTCCGTTCCTTAAATATAGAAATATTTACGTTTCGACTTTTCACCCACAATATGTAAAAAACACATTCCGTTAACAATCTAATTAAAAAATCTCAAAATTTGATTTTGAAAGACCTATCTAATTGTTCTCTGCACCCTCGATAACCTCGGATACGATACCCATATTGTTGAAATCATAATGTTTCGCGGCGGCCATCTTGGATTTAAAAAAAAAACTGCGTTTACTGCACACGACGTTATGCGACAGAATTGCCATATAAAATTCTAATATTTAACTACTAAACGAATACATCAACCGAATCAAAAATACAAAGGTATTAAAAAAATAAAATTCAAACTTGCTAAAGTATCAAATTCATTTGATTCCCGCAATTAACTTTAAGTACGTGTATGTGTTTGAGCGGTGTCAGTGTAGTAGTGCGATTCGATACCTCTCTGTTTTGAGAACGCGTCCTTAAAGATTCTGAAACAGTTAGCTTACTGCTAACATTAAAACAGCCAGTCCTAGTAGTAGCCTAATATCATCCATTACTTACAAATAAACTAAGTATTAATGAAACAATTATTTATTTAAGTAGTCATTTTTTGACGACCCATATAGCCGAATGGTTAGTGACCCTGACTTCTAAGCTAAAGGTCCCGGGTTCGAATCCCGGTAGGTGCAAACATTTATATGATGAATATAGATGTTTGTTTCCGAGTCATGGATGTTTAGATGTATTTATGTACGTTTAAGTAAGTATATAGTATTAAATATATCGTTGTCTTGTACCCATAGTACAGGCTATGCCTAGTTTGGGGCAAGATGATTTGTGTAATTATGTCATTATTATTATAAATAAAAAAAAAATTACATTTTGTAAAGTGCAATAATTAAAATTCACTCGAATATAATGTTCTTTTGCAGCGTTTAAAATGATTTGCTCATTTTTTGTAAACAAAACAATAAAAACAAGAAAAATGGCGGGGATTCGAATAACCTACTTTTTTTTTACGGCGCGTGACGTTCTTGTAGTGTGGAACGCGCGTAAACGAAAATGTTCTTTTTTTGAAATTTGTATAGATACCACGCATCGAGCAATAAGAATGTGGCTGTCTGTTGAAACTCTTTGCGCATGAAGGGATCGAAAAAAAACATAGGAGTGTTGTTATGAAATAAAGTACAACATTACAACACTCGTTTGGATGATGTAATGGTTATTAGAACATTGGGTGTTTTAATGTTAGCAATAAGCTAACTGTTTCAGAATCTTTAATAGAGGATGTAAAGCATGGGTGTAGACAAAATATATTAATATATAGATGCTTAGTTTAATTTCGTTATTGAGATTGGTTGTTAAATGTAATGAAGAAATCAATAGCATTAAACTATTGTAATAATATGTAACTCATATTCACTAATAAAGTATGTATGAAATGTAACAATTGTTACGTGATTATTGGTAGGTACACACAACAACACTTATTGAGTAGAGTATGATATTTTCGTAATATTATTCTTAATTTTAATATTTTTATATTAATATCGTGGGGTACAGTTGAATCACCTCGGTTATACAAAATATTGAACAACTTAGATATGACAACTTATGGGAGTGGGAGGCTTCTTTGCACGGCTAGATTATGGGTACCACAACGGCGCCTATTTCTGCCGTGAAGCTGTAATGTGTAAGCATTACTGTGTTTCGGTCTGAAGGGCGCCGTAGCTAGTGAAATTACTGGGCAAATGAGACTTGACACTTATGTCTTAAGTCGACGAACGCAGTTGTAGTGCCGCTCAGAATTTTTGGGTCTTTCAAGAATCCTGAGCGACATTGCATTGTAATGGGCAGGGCGTATCAATTACCATCAGCTGAACGTCCGGCTCATCTCGTCCCTTTTCATAAAAAAAATGCATTACGACCTAGCACCTGACTATTTACCGAGGTAAACACATGCCAATGTAATCATAACAAACACTGCCCTGCACTTTTCCCGGGGCGTAAAAAGAATAGGGGAGTCCCAGGCCCATGGGTGTCGTAAGAGGCGACTAAGGGCTTTTTAGAAGTGGGAGAGTCACGCTGCCGTCTTTTGACGTCAGCACAATCGGGCCAGACTCGTCCGGGTTAATTACCACACTAACACAGAATACCGGCGTGAAGTAGCGGCCTAGTGCCGCTATGTTTCGCATAGGTTAGTGTCGCGGACCGGTGGCCATTCCCAATTTTTTGCCTCATGCCGGGGTATGTGTGTACGTTAGGGAGGATATCTGCTGTCGCCGTCTCGGCAATTTTGAGGGTAGGGACCTGTCCACTCTCTGGCTCCGCGTAGATTTAGAGGACCGCGTCCGCATCTATGCGTGTCTACAGGTCCCATAGTGGTAACGCAGAAACCGATCATCTCATGGGCTGCGTTCAAGCGGCAATTGACGACGTACTTGCACAGATCCCCTCCGCTGAAATCGTAGTCTTGGGTGATTTCAACGGGCACAATGCCGAATGGCTTGGATCACGTACCACAGACTACGCAGGGCGATCTGTGCATAATTTATCATTGGCGTATGGTCTGTCCCAATTGGTTGAGTCGCCAACGCGGCTCCCGGATGTGGATAGCCACATGCCGTCCTTATTGGATCTTCTGCTGACTACACATCCCGATGGTTACCAGGTCTTTGTCGACGCCCCTCTCTGAACGTCCGACCATTGCCTGGTAAGGAGTGTAGTGCCTATCCGACGCCAACGTCGCAGACCACCAGCGACCCGCCGCGTTTGGCACTACAAGTCAGCAGATTGGGATAGGATGCGTTCCTTTTTTGCATCCTACCCTTGGGGCTGGGTTTGTTACCCTTCGGATGATCCTAGTGCCTGCGCCGTTGCAGTAGCCGATGTGATACAACAGGGTATGGATATTTTTATACCAAACTCTGTAGTACCCATCGGTGGCAGATCACAGCCCTGGTTCGATGCGTCTGTTAAAGCAGCATCTGACTGCAAAAAACAGGCGTATCGAACTTGGGTTGCGGCGCTGGGCACAAAAGATCCGAACTGCACCGTTCTTAAGAGGAAATACAACCGTGCCTCCAGATTTTTTAAGCGGCAAATCGCCCGTGCAAAGTCAAAACACGTCGCCAAAATCGGCGAGCAGCTTTCTAGCTACCCGACCGGAACACGCAAGTTCTGGTCGTTGTCGAAAGCTGCTCTTGGTAACTTCAGCTAGCCGTCCATGCCGCCGTTGCACATGAGGAATGACACCCTGGCCCATACGGCAAAAGAGAAAGCCGATCTCTTGTGCACTCTTTTCGCCTCCAACTCGACTCTTGACGACAACGGAAAAACACCGCCGACCATCCCGCGGTGTCAGAGCTCTATGCCTGAAGTACAGTTCAGACAGAAAACTGTTAGGCGAGCTCTGTTTTCGTTGGACGTCAGGAAGTCGAGCGGGCCGGATGGCATTTCTCCAATCGTGCTTAGAACGTGTGCCCCTGAGTTGACGCCGGTGCTAACGCTTTATTCCGGCACTCTTATTCTAAAGGCGTAGTCCCTGACTCATGGAAGTCAGCCCTTGTCCATCCGATCCAAAAAAAAGGAGACTGTTCGGATCCGGCAAACTACAGGCCTATTGCTATTACCTCCCTGCTCTCCAAAATCATGGAGAGCATAATTAGCCGTCAACTCTTGGTATATCTAGAGGGTCACCAGTTGATCAACGACCGACAATACGGGTTTCGCCATGGTCGGTCGGCAGGTGATCTTCTGGTATACCTAACACATAGATGGGCAGCGGCTATTGAAAGCAAGGGGGAAGGCCTGGCAGTTAGCCTGGATATAGCGAAGGCCTTTGATCGTGTATGGCACAAGGCGCTCCTCTCCAAACTTCCATCATTTGGGCTTCCCGAGAGCTTGTGCAAGTGGACCTCCAGCTTCCTCACTGGGCGCAGCATACAGGTCGTTATCGACGGATATTGCTCGAACCCGAAGCCCGTGAATGCTGGAGTGCCACAAGGCTGTGTGCTGTCTCCCACGCTGTTTCTTCTGCATATCAATGATATGTTGGACACCTCCAACATATCATTGATATGCAGACGATAGCACTGGTGATGCCGTATACACTGGCCATGCAGGTCTCTCTCGGGAAATCGTCGACCAGTGCCGGGAGAAACTTGTGTCTTCTATCGAGTCCTCTCTTGAGAAGGTCGCGGAATGGGGAAAATTGAACCTTGTCCAATTTAACCCCCAGAAGACTCAAGTTTGCGCGTTTACCACAAAAAAAACCCCATTTGTCGTATCACCGCTCTTCGAGAACACTTCTCTTAAAGCCGTGCCTAGTATCGGAATACTGGGTCTGGAAATCTCGAGCGATTGCCAATTTCGTGGTCATCTGGAAGGCAAAGCCAAATTGGCTTCAAAGAAACTGGGCGTCATTAATAGAGCACGGCAATACTTCAAGCCGGCCCACATACTAGCGCTCTACAAAGCGAAGGTCCGGCCACACATGGAGTATTGCTGTCATCTCTGGTCTGGCGCACCCCAGTATCAGCTCGATCCATTTGACCGCGTGCAACGCAGAGCAGCTCGAATTGTCGGAGACCCAGTGCTCTGTGAACGGCTGGATCACTTGGCATTGCGTAGAGACGTCGCTTCATTGTGTGTCTTCTACCGCATTTATCACGGGGAGTGTTCCGAAGAGCTGTTTAACCTGATTCCTGCCGCCGAATTCCACCTTCGCACGACACGCCACAAGTTAGGATATCATCCTCACCATCTGGATGTGTGGCGGTCCTCCACAGTGCGGTTTTCAAGGAGCTTTCTTCCACGTACTACAAAGCTGTGGAATGAACTTCCTTGTGTGTGAACACACGGTGTACAAGGAAGTCGTCCCTATACGACATGGGTACCTTCAAAAAAAGCGCGTACACCTTCCTTAAAGGCCGGCAACGCTCCTGTGATTCCTCTGGTGTTGCAAGAGATTGTGGGCGGCGGTGATCACTTAACAACAGGTGACCCGTACGCTCGTTTGTCCTCCTATTCCATAAAAAAAAAAAACAATAAAGAATTTGTTTCTCTATTCAGAACATCAAAATCAGAACAGCCGACAGTTGACATCAATTGTTGCTGGACGCAGGAATAGAAAATAGATCAATAAAATAACCCACCTAAGATGATATCTTAGAATATGTTTATGCTTAATAATGATATTGTTGTTGTTATATGGAGTGGGTGTGAAGCTACAGAGAGTACTGTGTGGACAACAAGTCAAACCAACAAAAGTGGACGTTGTCGTTAGTAACACATATATTATGTACATTAATGGTATAGTCTGCCTGTGTGTTACATCGACATACGAGGGGAGGTCAAAAAGTTCGCGGAATGACTGGGAAAAAAGATGAAATGATACATTATGTTATTTTTCCTTTTCAATATATTCCCCCTTAACACGAATACATTTTTGGGATCTGGCATATAACTTATTAATACCGTCGAAAAAATAGGTTTTGTCTTGGGCGTCAAAATACGCCGAAATCGCCGACTTGACTTCATCATCGTCTCTAAATTTTTTTCCACGCAGCTCTTTCTTCATCTTTGGGAATAAATAAAAATCGCTAGGGGCCAGGTCTGGACTGTAGGGTGGATGGCGTAGTTGTTCAAAACCGCATCGATGAATGGCAGCCGTCGCAACATGACTCGTGTGAACGGGCGCGTTGTCGTGCAAAAGGAGTACACCTTTTGTCAGTTTTCCTCTTCTTTTTTCTTTAATAGCTTCTTTTAATCGGTCCAATAGGGAAGCGTAGTACTCTCCCGTTATAGAAACACCACGTTCTTTATAATCGATCAAAAGAATACCTTCAGTATCCCAAAAAATAGTCGCCATGATCTTTCCGGCCGATTGCGACACTTTAAATTTTTTTGGGGGTGGTGTGCCTTTTTTGTGCCACTGCATCGACTCCTGCTTTGACTCAGGCTCATAGTGGTGAACCCAAGTTTCATCACCGGTTACAATTCGGGCCATAATTTCTTCCCTAACTTCTCCACAGCGGTCCAAATACTCGCGGGAACAGTTGACGCGCTCACGTTTTTGCAGCGGCGTGAGCATTCTCGGGACCCACCTTGAACACACTTTACTCATGCCAAGATGTTGATGAAGAATATTTAAAATTGTGGTTTCTGATACTCCAACTGATGCTGCAAGTTGTTTCTTCTTCAACCTTCCGTCTTCCAATACAAGTTTTTCAACTTTTTCAATGATTTCCGGCGTAGTGGCCTCAATGGGCCGTCCAGGTCGAGGATCATCTTCAATTGACTCCCTGCCTTGCTTGAAAAGGCCGTGCCATTTGTAAATCATGGTTTTACCAGGAGCAGAGTCTCCGTAAACAGCTAACATCTCTTGCAAAATAGTTTGAGGCGTTTTTCCTTGTTTGGTGAGGAACTTTACGACGGCGCGATGTTCAATTTTCTCCATAGTGGCTAGTTTGTTCCCGATTTACTTGTTCACTCGTTTGTAACTCGAAAGCTAATGACCCAATTAGGCTAGAAATTGGCATATATAGTAATTATGAGTTACTCAAGTAGCGGCTACCTGGAGGAGCGACCTCACCCCCGCCAACCCCGCCATTCCGCGAACTTTTTGACCGCCCCTCGTAACAGCATTTTATGACATGTTACGTTAAATCAAGTTTTGTTACATTGAGCTAACTATAAAAGTTATAACAATAATATTTCATCTGAATTATTTACAGGAAAGTCTTTCATTTTAAATCTCATTTTGAATAAAAATATTTGAATTTAAATATTTACTATCGAATTCACACATTCGTGTATTTTAGACGCGGTCCGTCCCGGTCACCGTCACCCCGCGGCCGCTACAGAAACAGAAGCCCCCCCGCGCTCATTGACAGACAGACTAGCAGGTCTAGGTATGTATTGAAATATTACTATCACCACCCTCTACCACAAGGAATATTCGTTCTAGAGATTTCAATTCAATTCAAATAGAAGTATAATGCGATGTCTATAAATCTCTAGATCCAGGTCGCCAGCGGGCATACGCGACAGGGAGCTCGAGAGGGAAAGGGAGAGGCTGCGAGTTCCGCGCGAGTTAGAGCGGGACAGAATGTCACGCGACAGAGAGCACAGAGATCGGATATCGCGCTCGCGGGACAGAGAGAGGTGAGTAAAACGAATGACACGGATTGTCATTAAGCAAATGAATCTAAACAGATAGTTTATTGAACCGATTTAGCAAACAGGCAATTGGCTAACCTGATGACCTGAGTGAGAATTGGCACCCATGTGAGTCCTCGCCTATTAGTCACGTGATATTTTTAACAACATTTTTGTTCAAAAAAATATATGAGATGAAAATATTGCAGATCAACCGTTCAAGATGATAGTTAATTAATTAGTTTTACTGGACTGTTTACACACTTAACCACTTGATTGGGCCATTGTGCGTGTCTGTTGGTTTTCTTACTCCATCCAGCTCAGATCGTCCCAGAAGTCTAGCAGTCTTTTAAAATTTCTGCAGGCATCCGGGAGCGACGCTGGAGATCGGAGGATGTGTGATTTATGATAGATAGATGCTTGTTCAAGGGACAGTGACCGGTGACAACACCCATTATTTTACGTATTTTGTACCGTTTGCCCTTAATCTTCGTCTTATGGCGGTTGCCTTTGCCTCTTCCTGTACGACCAGATCTAAAGGTCTAAGATTCAAGAGGTGTTCGAGCGTAGATGATGGGGTGGTTCTCATGCATCTAGTAGCCTTTACGTTCGTTAAGCATTATATGTTATAATTATGACTTTGGAGTTTCGATTTTACTGTTTTCAACAAAAGTCCTGTGCCCACCATTTAACAGATCCGTGGGTTTTTTGAAGATCTGATAACAGATCTGTAAAGCCATATACTATTTTTGGGCTGACACCCCATCTTTTTCTTTTACACTGACAAAAAGCAAAACAGGCCTTCCTTGTTGTGGCTTCGATGTGACTCGCCCAGTCCAGTTCGTTATCAAGGATGACGCCCAGATATTTCAGTTGATTTTATAGGGAGAGATTGGTGTTAAAGAATTTTGGTGGTTGGAGTTCCTGTAACTTCGTCTTGTTTGTGATAAGTTGTCTTTTGTGGATTTACTGACAGTTAATGTTCGACTTTTGATGATTACTTTACAAAGAATATTCTCAGCGCTTCCGGTTATCATTATTGCTAGGTCATCTGTATAACCAATAGTAGTGCATCCTCTTTCGGTTAACATCCTTAAGAGGCCATCAACTACTATGTTCCATAGGAGTGGTGATAAACCTTTAACTACTTTGGCTCTCATTGTAGTATTCTAGTGAATACAGTATACAAAAGGGCGGTCAGATAGTTCTGACCGCCCTTTTGCTGACTAGTTCGATAATCCAGTTCCTTATTACATGAAAGTTCCGTAGGGCGTGGTTAAGGTAATATCAATATTTCGGTTTAAATAAACTTTTTTTATATTAAGACGTATTGTCGCGTTATGAAATTATAATCTAGTAATTGATATGTTATTTGGTAAGGACGTAGACAAGAGCAATACAATGTTAATTTTAATATATATATTTCTTGTGTGCGTGTGTATGTCACTGAACTCCTCCTAGACGGCTGGACCGATTCTAATGAAACTTTCTGTGTGTATTCAAAAGGATTCGAGACTGGTTTAGATTCACAATTGAACTACCTCCTAAACGGCTGGACCGATTTTGATGATTTTTTTGTGTGTTGTAGTGAATTTGAGATTGGTGTGTGTCTTCAGGTGGATTTGATAATGGTTTTGATTCACAATTAAAGTACCTCCTAAACGGCTGGACCGATTTTGATGATTTTTTTGTGTGTTCCAGTGAATTTGAGATTGGTTTAGATTCTCAATTCCGTCGATATAATATAATTATCCTGCTCATGTGTATTTAAGTGGACTCCTCCCAACGGATGGACCGATTTTTCAAATTTAAGACGTGTGTCCGAAATTTCCGACAGGACAACGTCTGTTTCGTCCACTAGTGTTATATAAAATGTTAGTACCTACGCGTAATTTAGTATTGATTATTTACAATAATGGTTCCAAATGAGTAATGAAATGTACTTATTTCGATATTTTAAAGTTTTACATATAAAATGCAACTTCCTCGTGGGAATTTAACTGAAAAATCATAGTCATACACTACACGGCCACATTATCTCTGGACACCGCTGGAACCCCCTTTCACCCCCTCACGCTCGTCCTATTGTGTTAATACGGTTTGCAGTTTCATTACAGTTACATGTCGTGATATTTTCGTACTATCACTGCTTTGTTTTTGAAGTTTTCATTTTAGTTTTGACTTTTCTTGTTAATACTTTTGTAGTTTCTGTTGTTCTATGTCCATATAATATAATATATATGAAAAGTTAATACTTTATCTACGTAACTCAGTTTATTTTATTTTTTCATCATTATAATAATAATAGTCAGCATCACAACGCAACACCTTTACATCAGTCAATAATAGTGACAAAATAAATCTTAGTATATTTATTAATAATAATATCCTATTGATGCTTGTTTTGCACACCGTAACAAAGGGACGATGTGACGTCATCGATGTAAGGTCCAGAGATGATGTTACCAGGTAGTCCACACTTTATTTTATATAATATTTAATATTTGTCAGATCGAGAGACAGATCCCGTGACCGGTCGACATCACCCAAAGCAGACACGAGGCTGGAGCTCAAGGATATGTACAAACGGAGGTGTAGAGATTTTGACGGTGAGTTATTGATATAAAATAAATTTAAAAATTCCTTCCAATCCTTACAAATGATTTTATTAAAATATGTATAATATGCAAAGGAAGTGTAAAATGGTTTGATATATAAAAACATGTTCAACCCTTTTGTGGTATTAGTTTAATGCACAATAGATTTGGTAAACTCGATTAATACTTATATACTTTGTATAATAATCATGATTAGTACCAAATACCCCTGAGGTTGTCTTGTTCTCCCTTTTATATTGGGTTTTGTGACGTTAAACGTTAGCTCATTTGAAACATTGAAGAAATAAGAACAACAACAACTTTGACAGCGTTCAAAACTTAATACATAATATCTTATAATATATATAAATTACGTGACACGTTGTTTGTCCGCGATGTACTCCTAAAGTAATGAACGGATTTTAATGGGGATTACTCCATGGAGTGCAGTTTGGTCCAACTTGAGAGATAGGATAGTTTTTATTTCGATTTGGGACCCATAATTATTTTTTTTCCAATATTTGTTTCGTATGGACATATTTTCTATGAGAGAATTTAGTGACGCACGGTTTGACAGTTCTGCTGTGAAACAATTTCATTATAACAACAGAGAGCATTTTTACGAAATAATTATTGATTTGTTGAAATATTATTGGCAAATTCCTATAAAACAGTATTTTTTTATTATCTACAGAACAATGTCTGTCGGGTCAGCTGGTATTATATATATATTTATTCAGAATTATTTGCTTATTTCTAATTATAGAATAATTACGTAAAAGCTTAATAATCTAACAAGCGCTATAAGATTTATTTATTTATTAGGAAGCCAACGTGCATACAACTATCTTAATCTATAGATACATTTAAAAATTCTTTTATAATGTTGTATACTCCACTTACAGGCTAACTCGACATGCTTAATAGTATTATATACATCCTTTGTTAAACTAAAACTTTTGAAAACAATTTTTGATAATTTTTTTACAAATTAAAGCCACAAGCAAAAGGCTGATAAAACAATAAAATAACTAAGGTATATTACACAGAGGAGATGTGACCCTTCACTTAACGTTTCATATATATATATATTTCCCATTTATTTTTCATACCTACCGTGCGCCATATATAAAACGATTCTGAAGGAGAATAGTTCAAAATAAATTTGATTCAAGCGCGTGTAACAAGTTAAGCTTGTAAAACCAACAATAAATATAAATGACACGACAAATGCATGTCCAGACGTGTCGCGACAACCTCGCCTTATCGCTACAATATGGCCGCAGTATAAGAAGTAAGATATGAACGCAAACTCTGTAGTGGTGTATTATCTTGTTAATCAAAAGTTATATCTAAGGTAATTTATGCGTCTAGATAGATGCTGTTGCTGCTAGACAACTAATTTAAACAGGCCAGGCTTATTACTTTAGTGTACGTGCCAATATACGTCTTACACTCGCGATTTGTATGTCACTTTGTGTCAGTGTGCGAGCATTGCTCAAAATAGAGGTTAACTGTCAACCTCAATGTTATTGGACGTTTTCACAGCTGTCGTATATACGGATTACGGAGTACAGACTTACAATAAACTAGCGTATATACTATTTATTATTATGTATTTTATTTGTGATTTTTTTTTTAATGATTACGGTTAGATAGATGTAACCGTGTGTTCATTTAATGTCGCCACTATAGCGCCACACATTATATATTATATATATTTATTAAATGCATTGTTTGTGTTTGTTTCAGTGAAAGGCTACTGCATGCGAGGTGATCTCTGCGAGTGGGACCACGGAGTAGACCCGGTCGTGTTGGAGGACGCGGCGCTCACTAGAGTCTTAACCCTCCCACCAACAGTACCCGGTCGGTATTTATCTACAACACTCATATGACGCACTCCAATATCAACTTGAACCATTTGACCGCGTCGGAGACCTAGAGCTCTGTGAACAGTTGGAGCACCTACCTGGCTTTGTGTATAGACATACTTACATCTTATACATTACATACTTTGTTTACGAGGTATTCTCAATTATGACATACACTATATTGTATCGGCGGAATTTATTTGTTTATTATATACTCCTTGTATGGCCTTTTACTGAAGTTAAAATTAAATGAATCGATTAATTGTGGGTTTAGATGACTCTTAATGTTATATTATTGTGTAATAATATTTTGTTTCTTTTTATTTCAGAATACAACCCGGCAACACCAGACATCTGGGTAGGCGGTGGTTTTAATCCATTTCCGGCGCCTCCCCCTCATCTGGGACATCCCCACCATTTAACGCCCAGAGAACTTGTGCCTATACCAAGGTAATAAACAAGTCCTTATTAATAAACATTATCATCAAAACATCATTTCAGAATTAAATCTAATAAACCGATATTAGTTGTTAATGAATCTACCATATGTCACGTTGACGTCTGGCATTTCACAACCGCGGGTTTTGCAAGAAATTTCTTTCCTCGCACAGCATCTATGTGGAATCAATTGCCCACCCATCCCACCATAAAGGCCGGCAACACATCTCTTGACACCTGTTGTTGACGGTTGCCTCACATCTCCCCATTTCGCGAGCCTGTCGCCCGTTTGCCCCCTCTTATATAAAATAAATGTCCGGAGAAGTTCACCATTACTTATTAATTTAAATTGCTCATTTTTGTTTTAAATTTAATTTGTATTTTTAATCTCAGAAGTGAGGGATATCACTTGAAAATAAAAAACAAACACTGCAATAGACTGTCACTACGCTAATTGATAAAGTTTAGTTGTTTTGACTCTTCCCACCATGTCCGTGTTGTCAATAGCTAGATGGCCTCACTAATGTTGTCCTCAGCTTGATGTGTTAACAAGCGCTACCAACATCATGAACTGAAATAAGATGTCCCAATTAATAAAAACATTTATTTAAGTACCGGTAATATTTAAATACTATTTAATATTATTATTATTAGAAATAACTGTAATATCATATAATATTTATGTCTGTAGTTAATTTGATAGGTGTAAGGTAGTTGGCACTACAGCAGTGCCGACTAACAGTTGGTAGTATCATTACGATAGATGGTCGTGCTCTATATAAGCCAGAGGGCTAAGCTAAGTAGACATTACTTATTGTGAATTCTAAGGGGAAACACTGCCCATATTGTGATTATTAGTGGTAACTGTAAAATACAGATATTTCAGTTTTATTAATGTGCGTTTAAATTACCAACCCCTTCTGCAATATTCACATATTGTTGAATTCTTGTTGAGCATTTGAAGAAATATTATTGAAGCTTGATGTTAGTTCCGTCATTAATTCAAGCATTATTCACTCTAATCAGGCCTGTCTCATTTCTCGCGTAGGTATCGAAATCTACAGGTATCGGGTACAGTTTAAGGTTAAGAAGATAACCCTAACGTCTTCAGAAGACGTAATAGTGACGAGATAGAAAGAGAGGCAACTTCGAGGTGAATTAAAATGTAGGTCAATGGCGCTGTTCGCGATGACGCGATCTGAAATACACCTTATTGTATGGTTGTAAGAGTCCCTATTTGTTTAATTTATTTTGCGGAGTGAGCCTTGTGTTGTTCTATTCCATATTCCTAGCTCTAATTAATAAGTCGAATAAAATGTCCGATCTAAAGTGATCTTTTGTCCTCAGAGTACGCGACGATATGCCGATTGGAGCAGTTGTTCCCCCGCCACCGAGACACCCGCCGTCCAACAAGAAGCCCTTCGACTTTAATAGACTTGGTAAATCACGCTTTTAACATGTTTACTTTCAAGCAACGTCAAAAGAAAAAGATAGGGGTCAAGTGCGAGTTGGACGTCACGAATGATTCCGTACAGGATGAAAAAAAAAACGGAACCCTTATATTTTTTTTATGAAAATAAGGGACGAGACGAGCAGGACGTTTAGCTGATGGTAACTAATACGCCCTGCCCATTAAAGATTAAAAAATTATAGGATCACTCTTTTGCTTGTCAGTCCGTCTGCCTGTCAAGACAATTTATCTTGCGAACGTTTTGTAAGTAAGAACTGGGCGTTGGCAGCAACTGTCTGTTCTGTCATTAATTACATAATATTTTGGAGACATCCGAGAATGACTCATTTAGCGATAGCCTCATAGTATTAAAACGTAAGGTATTGCGACTATAGTATAATGATTCTTTAATTACTTTCTATTATATTTTTTTATATACTGTATAAGTGTTTGTGTTAAATATAAGTGCCCAATACATGTATGTGTGCACGTGTAACTGACTCATACACTGGAACAATTTTTGTGTAAGAGTGTATTGTGTATGTGTTGTCGGAGCACCTTTAAATAAAAAAGTCACGTAAAAAAAGGGTACGACTGTTTATGCCGCCAAAGATGTTTATTTCGAAACTCTCACAGGATTCAATATTTATAGGGTTCTGTTGATCTGAAGTAGATCTGTAGAGGAATTACTTCAGTAATCTCAGATAAATCAGATCTACTTCAGATCTAATACTATAAGCATAGGGAAAATTGTGGAAACTATACATTTGTAGTTAAATCATAAAAACATGATATGGAACCATCGGTGGCCGAGCCCGGATCACCGACCGATGCATTTGTCTGGCATTTTTACTTTTGCATGGTTTGATAATCAATTTAATGTTTGTAATAGCGGCCACCAGAAATAATAAAACACATCGTCACTTTCACTCAGCCAAAAGAGAAAAGCTGCGGCGACAGAATAGTTGTATCAGTGAAACGATAACGAATTGCAATAAAATAAAATTACCACAACTTTGATAATAGTAATAATTATGTTATTATCAAATTACTATTATTATTATCTATATATTAACAACATTACAGGTTTGACTTAACCGAATGTGAAAGAGTATGGAACATATAAAATTATATATCTAATATATAAAATTCTCGTGACATGGTGTTAAACTTTGAACTCCTCCGAATCGGCTTGACCGATTCTCATGAAATTTTGAGTGCATATTGGGTAGGTGTGATTATCGGACAACATCTATTTTTTTATCCCCCTAAATGTTAAGGGTGATCCACACGATTTTTGTTTTAAATTTTTTTGACATTTTTTTTTAAATTTGTTTGATTATGAGTCAGCATTAAAAATACATACAACTTCAAATTTTCACCCATTTACGATCAACGGTTACTTTTGTATCGCGATTTTAATATCGGCAATACAACATTTGCTGGGTCAGCTACTTATTATATCAAACACTAGTCGTTCCCACCCGCTTCGCTGGGTGAATTTTAAAAGAAAGGAATTCGAAGAATAAGTATCCATAAACCATCTAGGATAAATTTCGCATCGAATGGTGGTAGTTTCATGTCGATACGATCAGTGGTTTGGGCGTGATTGAGCCTCAAACAAAGACCATTTTCATTTTATATATATAGATATTTACTAGAAGAAAAACTTAAGTAACCAAATAATGTTATTGTAACTGAACACAAACTGTACATTAAGCAGCTCTTGTGAGTTCACTCTTAAATGTTAGTGAGTCCATTAAACAATCTCCGGTTGTTAGTTTTGCTAATTCAGCTAGGATTATCCATATTAAAATAACAATAATAATGCAGGGGGCCCTCGCAGTCAGAGCAGTGTCCGGCCGGCGATGCCCCCTCCTCCCATGCACATGGGGGGCAAGTGCTCGCTACAAGTGTCCAAGGTCCCGGTGGGGCTCAACGATATCACTCACCTTAACAAGCACTTCAGCAAGTTTGGCAAGATCGTCAATATACAGGTGAGAGTGACTTAGATTTATTATTATTGTAATAGAAATGAGAATAGTGTATATTTATTTTAAAACGTGTAGTAGGTAAATACAAATGATTTTAAATAAACTTATGATAGAGACAAACAATAAACAAAAAGTGAAACATTGATACATTACAAAAATGGTCCCAACTCAGCATGTTTTGATGCATTTGAGAACCGACGCTGGTCTTCCATGGGGCCATGACGTCACGATAAATACACTCTTTTGCAAGAAAGAATGGGCACCTAGGTAAATAACTTGTTCCATTTTGTTGCACTGGTATCTTCAGATTATTTCATGATTCTAAGTAGCTTGTATCATGAAAATACTTTAAATAAATAAGCAAAAAGTAGTTTCTGTTAATTTCGTCATTACATTTCGATGGAATTTAATGAAAAATTATCCTAGAGTCTAAACAGCTAGTTGGGTATCTGTTCATTAAATAAAGACTATAAAATTAAGTTTTGTTAAACATAAAAATAAAAAGCTAAAGTTTAATATCGAGTGTGGCCCTCTTGCTAAAATGACAGCTTGTATTCGTCCGGGCATTCTATCAATGCTATTCTTAATTGTTTCTCGTGTAATACTCTCTGTGCAGCAATTATATTCCCTAGCACATGTTTTGCGGAGCGAGCTTCGATCTTACTCCTCATTTTAGACCTTCCCAAATGTGCTCTATGGGATTGGGGTCGGGACTTCGAGCTGGGCAATCCAATCGATGAATCCTCTTAATATACTCTTCCCCATCGCCTGAACGGTGAGCGCAAGCGTTATCGTCCATAAACATCAAATTTTCTTCAAGAACCGCTAATGCGGGTTGTACGTTAGGAATTAGGACTTCTCTATATGTACCAGTGTGCATTCAAAGTGCCGTTTTCTATTAAGACTAACTCCGTACGGACCACTGACCTCTACCTACATACCACTGGACTGGCGGCTATCAAAGTGCTTTTGTCCCTGTTTGATATTCGCTATTTTAGCGCTGTTGGCCATGTAGCGAGAGTCTGCGGTATTAAAACTAGTGATAACAACCTCAGCAAACATAAATATATTTATATTATTATTATTCTTCACTCAACTTCAACTTCACGTTCTAACGAGGTCCTCGTTGGAACGTGAAGCCCCCTCCCGTTCCCCTTTCACCCCCTCACGCTCGTCCTGTTGTGTCAGTATGGTTTACAGTTTCATTGATATTTTATTGCTTCGTTTTTGAAGTTTTCTTTGTTACGTTTTGACTTTTGCTGTTAATAGTTCTATAGTTTCTGTTGTTCTGTGTCGCTATAATAGTACTGTCAGAAAAATAAATAGTTTTTTACTAAACCCAGATTTTTCGTTGATTTTTAATCATTATTATAATAATAAAAATCAGCATCAAAACGCAACACCATCAATTTATAATTATGATAAAATAAATCGTTCTTTATGTATTAATAATAATATCCTAGTGATGCTTGTTTTGCACACCGTAACAAAGCGACGATATGACGAGATTATGTAACCTAATAGAAATGTACTCGACGTACGAAGTAGTACGCGGCCACTAGTAAGAAATAATTTCTATTCAATTTTGTATTTTTTCTGTAGCTAATTGAGGTTTGTCAATTAGAACATTATTAATTATATGAAACGTTTTCTAACATGATTAGGGCTGCCCTGATAATTACTAAATGACATCAATGATCATTAAATTTGTTGTTTTAATGAAAGTCTTGTCAAGTAATAGCGGCGGTATTATCGTGTTAGTGAGTCCATCTGAGTGAGCTCTCAAATATCTTTGTATACTTTGGTCTGTAAGAATTTTTGTGCCTGAATTCCTAAAGTAGTGAGTGTTTGAGTTTGTCTGTGTGTGGTTTCGATTTATAATAATTGTAACTGGTATGTGGCCGGGGTGGGAGTACTACACATTTTTGTAAGTAGTTTCTTACTTATATAATATTTTCTTAGGACTACACATTGTATATTAAATTTTTTTTAACTTTCAATGTTTTTTTTTTTAATTAGCTTTAAACGTACATATGGATATTTTAATCCATACGGTACAAGGAGTACCTACAATACTTGTTCTTTTATATTATTTTATTAAAATCATCGTCTCTTCATCACTGGGATGTATTTGGATTGCCGTTCATTCAACAATGCAATTTGCTATTATAAAATTTTATACAAATTAAATTTGCAATCAAAATTTATGAACGATGCGAGATGGCAAAAATAATATAATAAATTGTTTATGAAATTATAATTAGTACTCATTACAAAACCAACAAACAAGAACACTAACAGAGTAATAACATTATAAATAGTCTAAATATTGTTTTCCAACGAACTTTGTAAAAAAAAAATCAAATCTGTTAAGCCGTTTTTAAGTGTTGGAAATTTGTTTTTAATTTATGTATAGATATAATCGGAGTTTCCCTGCGAGATCGAATCAGAAATGAGGAGGTCCGTAGGAGAAACAAAGAAACCGAGATAGTCCAAACGATTGCGAAACTGAAGTGTCAGTGAGCAGGGCACATAGTTCGACGGACAGATGGCCGTTGGGCCAGTAAAGTCCTCGAATGGCGACCACGTACCGGGAGACGCAGTGTTGGTAGGACCCCCACAAGATGAACCGACGATCTGGTCAAGATCGCCGGAATACGTTGGATGAGGGCAGCGCAGGACCGATCGTCGTGAAAATTTTTGGGGGAGGTCTTTGTCCAGCAGTGGACGTTTTCCGGCTGATGATGATGATAGATATAATTGTAAGTTATTTTGTTCCAGGTGTGCTTCGAAAATGACCCCGAAGCCGCGCTTATAACGTTCTCGAACCCGGCAGAAGCGAACGTCGCGTACAAGAGCACTGAGGCCGTTCTCAACAATAGATTCATCAAGGTGTTCTGGTACAACCCTGAGGTGAGTGAACCTACACTAAGAAAAAAAAATGGCAGTTGTAGAGACTGTGATAGAAGTGAAAACTTACAACTTTTAGTATTAAAATTTGAAATTTAAAACAATTAATTTATTAATTTAAATTTATTTTAAAACGTATATTCAATAATATAAAACACAGCAGAGTGCATTGCTGAAATAGTGTTTTGTTTTGATGATCCGGTGTATCTGTTAAAAGTACAAATTATAATAACTTTACTATCATGGTTTATCGAGTGAATATCTTTAGTGAGTAAAGACATTGTAAATATCGTGTTATTGGTTGTTACAGAATAAACACGAGAACGGCGCGAACAATACGAACAACATACAGACAGACAGGCACCCGATGTCGTTGAACAAGGTGTTCATCAACAGAGACAACATCAAGGCCAGCGAGGAGAAGCAGCAGCTGTTGCAGCAACAACAACAACAGCTGAAGGAGAAGGTAGGTCGGAACAGATTGTAATAGGTGAACAAACCATACCGAGGCATACCGATTGTTAAGTGATCAAGCGTGTTGAGATATTTACCTACTTGAAACAAATCATTTTTCATCAGATGAACCAATATTTCATTGGCCCCCTCTAGAAATAACTGTACAGGAAGACCTTGCAGTATAACTTATTGTGCTTTTGTTAAAAACATAATTTTCACAATGCAACTAAAATCTATGTGTATACCTATCTATCTCAGTCTGATCCCTTAGATAAAGGTTTAAATAACTTTATTCTCATTAAGCTGTATTGTCACTTACATGAGAAATTAACATTATAACAATTTAAGTAAGTGACTTACAATGTTTTTGTTAGGTACAGTGCAATACAATGTTAGGCAAATAGATAAGACATAAAACAATCCACTTATGTTATTTAAAATATTCATAATTATTGAGTATATGCCTTTGGAGGCTCGCTTTAAAAGAAGTCAATGTTTTGGCATTTCTTATTTCTGAGGGCAGGTTGTTATATATCTTTAGATATAACCGGTACTACCTTACTAGGGTTATTATGATTATTTAAGATAATTTATACGTCTAGATTGAGCGTCTTCCTGTTAGACAATTGATGAAAACAGGCCAGGCTTATTACTTTAGTGTGCGTGACAAGCTATGTCTTCTAGCGGTTTCAATGTCTTTTTGTGTTAGTGTGCGTGGATTGCTCAAAGTAAAGGTTAGCTGTGAACCTTAATTTTTTTCGACGGTTTCACATTTGTCAGTGTCTATCTAGACGTCTAAAATGACCTAAGGTTATTATTATACCTTATTGCAAACAATGTTCTTAAAGTTTTATGAGAAAAAATGTCAAATGTTGTCAATGAGTATGAAACACTAAGAATAAATATTCAGCAACTAACATAGTGTAAAAGTGTAATTCGAAATCATAGGCAAAAGAGCTGAGGAACGGCGAGAACGAGACGGAGAACAAGGAGACGAAGCCAGCGGACAAGAGCAAGCAGGTGATGGAGATGCACCGCCGAGCGCAGGCGCTGCTGCAGACACAGCTGGCACAGCAGAAGCTGCTCATTGGCAGGCTGGAGTCTGGTGAGTTGTGGCTGGCATTACATTCAACTGGCATTTAACATCACTGAAGTGTTTTCATTTTGTTATGTATAGTATCGTTTGAAACTAGTTACATAGAAAAGCGAAAGCAAACCGAACACGTGGCGAAGCAAAAGGCCTGTCACGCCAGGACAAACTTGTACTTGTTGTATTAGCTGGCTGTGGATGACCGACGTCAAATAGACAGCGAATGAAAGACGCGAAGTAAGAGCGAAGGCCGACGGTTGGGTTTATTAACAAAACATTCACACGAGTGTCACAGTATATCAGCTAAAGCAGTACGTTAACTACGTACAAACGTTAGATATAACGCACGCACACATAAGCAGGTGTCATGTATCAACGCGGCACGCGCAGGGCTTCGAAGGTTTATTGCGCTATCGTTCACACAATGACAAATAGAAAATTTAAAAAAATATATACGTTGAAGTCATAACTCTTATTTACAATAACACAATAGACAATGAGAACAAAGAAATGCAAGTATATCTATCGCCTTAGGGTGAGTTTTTGCGACTGACAAAGCTTAAAAACCAAATAATTATACTGTGAAAATATTTCACAGCTGAGATTCGATTCCTCGTGTGCTTCGTCTTCGCAATCACAATGATTCAACGACTGGTCCAATGACCTTATGATCCATATAATATATAATTATAGATAAGTTGAAATAGCCGAACTATAATTAGTTAGAAGTATAAATCTTTCATCCATAATTTCATCGACTGTCTTACGAATTTTCGATCAGGTCACCGTCCTAACGCGTGCTTAACATTTTATACCCATCCCAAGAAAAGTGCTAAACGCCGCTAAAGAAGTTTTTACTTCAAAAAATCTAAAAATAAAACAATTATACAAAAACAACACTTTAAAAATATTATGAACCCAAAAATAAACATTAAACCAATTAAAATTTAAAATCAGAAAAAAATGACCTACATATAAGATAAGTCATTATACTATTAATGATATTTTTTAGTAGTAGTAGTGGTAGTATTTTGCCGGATGTCGCAACAAGCACGTCATTTAGCATGTTATCTGTGTGTAGATTTTCTATTGAATACAAAGCAGCTTTGTGCGTGCACGTGCACGGCCTTTTTAGTCCATTGAAGATTGATATCGAACTTATTCCTTTGCTATAAGGTAATAAATCGTGTAAATTTTATAACCAGTTGTACAAGTAAAATTTGCCACAATAATGAATTAGGCCGACGATAATCTAAATCTATGATGAGCACATATCATACGTCGTATTAACCTTTGATTTGATTGATTTGTTCAGGCAACGTGACGGAACAACAGAAAGGTGCGCTCATGGAAGCTATCAACGCTGCGCAGGAGGGGATCGAGAAGCTGAGGAAGGAATTGGTGGCTTACAACGGAATGATCAAACATTTACAGGTGAGGAATAACTCTGAATTATATTTAAAAAAAGGACCAGACGTCGATGACGCCATATCGTCGCTTTGTTACGGTGTGCAAAACAAGCATCACTAGGATATCATAGAAGCTACAATGTATTACAAGAGACTTAATCCTGTAGATAAACTATTCAAACAGTTTTGCGAGGGCTAGGTTAGCTTAAGATTCTTTCTATAAATAATTCAAAGTATAAATAAACAATTTTTACGATTAAATATTTATCCTGTTAGAATTACTATGATTTTTTAAAACATAGTTCGCATTTATAATTTTGAGTTTTTTTGTATTTATTATCTCAGAAAAAACATACGTAAATAAATAATAAATAGTCGACACCGAACTGAGAGTAATAACAGATTAATTGTCAAATTTATATAAAATATTAAATGGAGCGTAATGAAAACAGGAAGAAGCCGTCTCCAGATCGCTATCCCGACTGCAACTGAACCAGGTACCGCAGTATGAGTGTGCATTAACAATCATTTAGTCTGTATGTTTGTATTTAATCATTTCACAGCTTCCATTACATCGCGTCACGAAACTATACGGCTTTACAACTATGAGTTCTAGCCTTTTTAGTCTAAAATTATTATTGATAAAGCCGTCTAGTCTGACCCAGACTATTTTTCTGACGTTTCATTTCACTATTTATCATAAATAATTAACAGTTTTTAGCCTCCCGCCGCCATGCCAGCGCTCATGTATCGTTTTATTTACTTGCTTTACCCGTTTTAGGTTATATTTTTTTCATTATTTTCTTGAAAACGGTACATAACCCTAAGAGTTTTATAATCCTGGACTAAAGCTCTATCAACTACAATTTATAAAAATAGGTTAATTGAGTTAGAATAGCTACCACAACGCACAAGCTGACCGTAGCATGCCGCGGTAGTGGCCGGCGAGTGCAAGAACCGAATTGTAGTCGTCTCCCTTTCTTTCCTCTCCATTAACAAATGAGGGAGGAAGGGGGAGAACCTTCCCAACCCTTAAAAATTTAATAATTTTAGCTTTTTTTCTCTGAAACGGTGCATTACCTTGTAATAAGAGTGGTATCATAATAATCGTGAACCAAGTCTCTATCAAATACAATATTTTTTAACTCCTAGGTTTAGGTTAAGGAAAAAGTTTAAACCCCATTTTTTCTGCCTGAATTTTTTCGTTATGTGATAAATAGCTAAAATAGTATATACAATAATTATTTTTTTATTTTTTTTTTCGATAGTATATTAACAATAATCACTAAAGCATTTAATAGACTCGAGGTCGAACTACGATCGCTAGATGACATTTTCGTATCAACGCAAAGTGAAAATATTGGAGTGTTAAATTTTGATATAAAAACTTTTCTATGAATTTGTTTTTTAACCGCACGCTCGACCCACGTAGGTATAACTTGCGTTTCGGCCGGTTGTATGAAGATAGAATACTGACAGCTAACATTACCTTGGTAATACGGAACGTGGACTGCCATCTTGTAAGTTCAGAGAGAATATGTCGCGTGCCATGAGCTCTGGCGAAAACTATTTCACCTTCCTACTGCACATTTAAGATATATACGGACTTATAAATAAACTTGGTATAAACTTATACCTGAGAATAAACGTAGCATATGCAAAATGTTTACAAATAAACATATTGCTCATAATTTGTTTATTCGGACGTATAACGTATATTCCCACGTTTATTTGCAAGGCTGCTTGACCTTCGGAAACCTTCAGAATAATCATTGTATTGACAGTGTTGTCAACGATAAAGTCAACATTTTGCATATTCTTGATTTATTCTCGGGTATAACTTTATACCAAGTTTATTTGTAATGCTGTTAGACTTTAATGTTGACAATGGTCCAATCGTGTATATGTTGGCCATAGTTAGTGACTATAATTAGATTACATTGTATGTTTCTGATATCTCATTAATCATGCCACATATTTTGATTATGATTTACTACCCGGTTACCATCATCTCTGGTCCTGACGTCGATGACGTCACATCGCTTTGTTACGGTGTGCAAAACAAGCATCGGCATTATTATTAATAAATAAACAACGATTTTTTTTAGTATTATAGATTGATGTAAAGATGTGATGCTGATTATTATTATTGAAATTATTAAAAATCAAAATTTGAATTGGGTTAGGTACAAAAAGTATTACTTATATATCATTTTATAGAACTATTATAGGAACAATAGAAACTACAGAAGTATTAACAACAAAAGTCAAAACGTAACCATGAAAACTTCAAAAACAAAGCAGTGGGTAACACGAGAATATAACAACATGTACCTGACTGTAATGAAACTGCAAACCGTACTGATGCAACAGGACGAGCGCAAGGGGGTGAGAGGGGTACGAGAGGGGGCTTCACGTTCAAGCGAGTTCCAGAAATAATGTGGCCGTGTAGTATTAATTGTTTCACAAAGTATATTCCTTCACTATCTACACACTTTTGTATTCTTCGCAACTATTGTATAAATCAATTGTTCTCTTTTTTCCGAGGAAAGCCTTGAATGGCATCTTGGAGCGCGTTCACATTGGTCCGGATTGTGGCATGGATACGTTGCCTGTTCTATATTCTGCCGATTGTCTTTTTCTTGCAGGCTCTAACATATATACTTACACAGGTTTCGTAACTGGTGACAATATGGCATGCAACCAATGACTGTCCTTCGTTATAGTGCATCTTACCCTGTGCTTTCCTGGGGCATAACAAGAACAGGGAAGTCCAAGGGTGTCCTTAAAAGTCGACTTGGTGCATTTACCAGTGGGAGGCTCCTTTGCTTAGGATGCCGGCGAAATTATAAACGGCGCCTTTTCTGCCGTGAAGCAGTCATGTGTAAGCATTATTGTGTTTCGGCCTGAAGGGCGCCGTAGCTAGTGATATTACTGGGAGAATGAGACTTAACATCTTATGCCTCAAGGTGACGAGCGAAATTGTAGTGCCGCTCAGAATTATTGGGTTTTTCAAGAATCCTGGTACGAACTTGGCTCTAGGTGCTATCTTCATCTCCCGAGATAAAATATTTTGCATTCGCACAGGTTTTCTTCGAATTCTTTCCCTCACTGCTTCGATCACCTTTTTCATGCGAACACTACGTGGACGGCCAGATCTTTTTCTGTTCCAATCAGATGAGGTCTCACTGTACCTATTCGTAGCCCGGTACACAAACATTTTACTAATACCAATCGCATGGTGAGTTTTAAAAATAGCATTTGGCTCCATACCTACTTTGTGTAATGCAATCACAGCGATTTGGTTCTCTTTATCATCCAACTCCATTTTAATATCGCAAAATATTGTACAATGTTGTGCGCCAAAATGAGAAAACTCAATGAACAATTATATAATAATGACAGATTTTAAATTCAAGCGTAATATTTTGTTTATTTTTAATGAAACAGTATTTATGGCCAGACTAAGTATACAGCCTAGAAGGTGACGTTGAGATTATCGTAAAAGTGACGTTTGATTTTTGGTCAAATTCGAATATTCGTCTCTGACATTTTCAACTAAGAGTGGGGTTAGGACTGATAATATCGAAAAATATTTCGTTCGTTCAATCATCGTTGCGACATTGAATACGATGTAACTAAGAGTAGGATTCGACGCGACTAATGCCACGATAAATCGAATATCGATTTTAGGAGTAGGTCCCCATGTGTGTAATTACATTCGCAATCTCCCATTCGGTGTTAACTTCACAGCGAATTTATAGTTTGGCGAGCGGAGAGACTTGTTAAGCTGGTATGTGCAATGTATATAGAATGAATATCATGTGTCCTGTAATGCAATCACTGCATCTCACCATTATTTGGAATTATATTATATATTATAGGGATGCATACTACAATATAATATATTTACAACTTGAGTTGTGGGTGTTGTGTAAAATGTCCTGTATTATGTCTGTTGAGTTGTATATTTATTGCATGTAGTGTTTGTTTGTTTGCTTGTCAGTGTATATTTGTCTCGTCTAACATTTTATCTTAAGATATCTTTTTCAGTTATCGACATACTATATAGTATGGGACTCAACCATTTAAAAGTAAAACAACTTCGGACTACAGTATCGCAATTTTAGTCTCAAAATAATAACAAATTCACTTGTGCCTTAATAAGGGAACCAAGAATGTCATGATCAGTGCACACGCGCGCGTCTCACACGTTTTCAAATTGCTTTTCACAGACTTGCTTTCCTATTAACTTTTAATTGTTATTTTTTATTTAGTACATTAGTAGTTAGTTCAATTCTGAAAGTGATAAATGATTTGTATTTTCAATGATATGCTAATTGTAAATTACGAATAATTAGGTGATATATTTTGTTTATTTATTATAATTAACCCTGGATCTCCACTGTTCTTACCAGACTGATTTTGCTACTTGGGATGCTGGAGAACCCCAAAGTTTAATGTGGTATAATTTTTTTTTAAATAATAACAAATTTTAAAAATATCTTTTTTATTAGTACTAATTAGGAACTGAGATCACAAATCAACCTTAAAATCTTGCTATTCTAATTAATTTGAGCATTTTGGCATACTTTGACTTGGTGCTCCAAGCAAATTGGAATTTTGAACTTGTTGCATTAATTAGTCTTCGACTGCCGGTCTTTATTTCTTGGACAGAAACTACAACGCCCCTGGGTGTGCTGTCCAATAGTTGGTCTTTGATTCTGTATGGATTTTTTTAGGATCCCGGAAACCACTTCTCGTACATCCCTCCTCAAAGTTGGCTTTTGCAGGCGTTCTTCCAAATGTTCGTTGATGAGCTCATAGCTCAATTTTTTTTTAAAAGTGCGGCGAAATTTTATTTCTGTCTTATTATTTGCCTTCGAACATTTGAAAAGGACCCAGGAGTTTATCCCCACACCAATTAAAAGCCAACCATCGGCCAACGTCTTGTTCTTCGTTGGACAGAGTATTTTTTCGCCATTGCATCAAAAACATCTCAAACACCTCCTTTGGTTTTATTATAATAATGTATTATTTCTGGTAGCTCAACTTTATTGCTTTTGTCAGGAGAGTCGTGAAGAGGAGACAACATGATGACGACTTTTTTCTGGGTCGATTTATCACGGTTTCTTCATCCTCTTCATCTTTGGAGTCCCTATTCATTATGTTTTTTATCTCCTCCTCTCCTAATGCTCTGCCAGCAGCCATCTACAAACAAATGATTCAAAATATTATTTAAACAAAAACGAAAGTTGCCTGGAAGAGATCGCTCAGAGCTATAAGGCCGCACATTGTACATATCTGTGTTTGACTTGTCCATAATTGTTTTACTGTATAATCTGATGTGCATTAAATAATATTTGTATTGTATAAGACAAAAACAATCACCGAGCTCATTAGCATTTATATATTATGGTAAAACTATTTCATGATTCAACATTTAATAAAACTACAAAACAATGCGTTAAACATTATAAAAACATAATGTAAAACTATAAAAAATACATACGATTTTCCTATACTGGGGTAATAGTGCCCACAACATATCCATACCCTACATATGCCCACAACACACGTACACACGTCCACACTGTACGGCCGTTGCCGCGTTACTGACCAATGAGGAGCAGTTGACTCTAAGAGTTAAATACGCGGTAGCATAAACCTGTCCATTGAAAATAAAAAAAGGTATTTGAAAAACAAGTACTGAAAAGTAGTGTTCTAGGGTTAAGTTGGTAATTATTTATTTATTATTACACTCCCGACTGTTCGGAAGTGCCGTTCCCATGGTGACTTGTGCTGTAGTGCATTACTTGCACCCTGTCCATGTGTTGACAGTGACACTGATTATTAACACATTTGTCCCAAATACTGTACGCTTATGCGTTCGTGTTTATACCGGCAAAGCGGAGAGTGGTATTATTTTATGTACGTGTTTATATTCGTAGATAATGGTTACTTATATTATTGACTTTACTTGTATCAAATATTTTCAGAACTCATTAAACCCTTTATTTGAATCAAACTCACTCACCTGTGTTGTATCTTAATTGTATTTGTCAGTTCACTTGTTTACCAGTGGGAGGCTCCTTTGTATAGGATGACAGCTAGATCATGGGTCATGGATCATGGTCATCATCATAAACGGCGCCTATTTCTGCCGTGAAGCAGTAGTGTGTAAGCATTACTCTGTTTCGGTCTGAAGGGCGCCGTAGCTAGTGAAATTACTTAGCAAATGAGATTTAACATCTTATGTCTCAAGGTGACGAGCGCAGTTGTATTGCCGCACAGAATTTTTGGGTCTTTCAAGAATCCTGCTCGTCTCGTCCCTGATTTTCATATTTAAAAAAAATTCGCGATACAGGCGTGCCAGGTGCGGACAGCGCTGCTTATTTGTATTTTTAAGTTTCCATTTTGTCAATAATATAATGTAATATTTTTATTTTTCGTTTTTGGTCGCATAGCTTCTCTATGCATTATTATTAATAATAGCTCTTTGGTGTGTCTGCATACATTTGCATTATACAAACATAACTTCGCGATCGGGTTGTCATAAAACCCGGGTGCGGTAAAGTGAAGGAGGCGTGTTTTATGTCTCGGATTATTTAGTGCGGATACCGACCGCCTGACTTTTCGGTGTGCTTAGTGTGCTTGTCGAACTATGACATCATAGAACGTAACATCGAACAGTGGAAATAATAAGTGGGCATGATTTATTTAAAATTGATATTAGGTATTATAACAACTTTTGCGTCAAATTCGCGACTGACCAATGTCGATTTTCACTCATGTTAATAACCAGATTTTTTTCTTTTAAAACTTCATTTCTTGCTCAAAGATATTTCATATATTAAAAGCGTATATTAAGTAATAATGTGTATTAATAAAATATGCATTTTTTGTTAAGTGTAACAAAAACCTTTTGTCTTTTCAACTCTTACTACTTTTGTGAACTTAATTTACATATTTATTCCCGTTGAGCTAATTAATCAATTGTAAATATGTTTTTCTTTATGTTTCAAAAGTGGACGAAAGTACGGTTGTCTGCACAAATTTATAATGCAAAAAAAGATGGCAGTGTTGAAAAAGATCGAGAATCCCCGCAGAGCTCAATAATTAGATCTATCATCTCCCTATTAGGTTTTCATTGTGCCATGTTTCAAATCTGAATTAAATTAAACAAACACAGATCCAGTATTATATGGATACGATCCCTTTGCTACATTGGCTTCACTCGCATCAATCAAAGTGTAGTCTCCTGCGGGAGGGAGTACATTTGGATTCCTAAACACAGGAGCTTTATAATAGTAGCATAGATGTACCTAGACATTCTAGATTCGTAGTAGTGAATAGATTACATAAATTATTTAGTAATATTCTTAGTAGGTAGCACGGACTAGTAAAAGAAGAAGGACTCCGCGCCGTGATATTAGCAAGTGAGGCACCTTTAAGCTAGTGTGTGTGTGGTTACGAGGGATACCAGTATCACAATTTTTCTCCCTAACTTAGTCATATATGGCCACAATTACTTTTGATGTTCCGTAGTATTGTTTTTACACGTTTTCACAACGCACGACGGCATTTTTAAAATATTTTATTGAGAAGCAAACTGATCTGTCACAGACGATGACAATTTACATAATGGCCGCCTATCGGCCTGTAGTAGCGTAAGTGTGTGCGTGGGGCTATGTATTTACACGTTAATCGGCTTGTTTTGGTGCTACACTGTTATGTAAGGTGACACGGAGTCCTTATTTTTTAACTAGTCCGTGGTAGGTAGTTAGTATGTCTGTTTCGATTTTACCACATTCAATTGTTTTAAATTAGGTGTACGGGATAAAATTACTGGCGCACTAACAATTTAATTTGGAAACAATTTGATTGCTTGGTTTTGGTAAAGTCGGTGAATAGAGTAGCTAGTTCTCTAGTTTTATTAGGTACAATAGGTTTTAATTCATTTGAAATTAGCTTTAGCAATTCATGTTATATTGTCCAGTGACAGGATTCCTTCCAAATGATGCCGGGTGATTGGGAACAACAGCGGCACCTTTTTCTACCGTCATCATTGACGTACAATAAACATACTAAACACCCAGGCGCCTATGAAATTATCGTTAATAGATGTCCGACGTACTACAAAGCTATGGAATGAGCTTCCTTATGCGGTGTTTCCGCGACGATACGACAGGGTCACCTACAAAAAAAGCACATACTCCTTCCTTAAAGGCCGGCAACGATCCTGTGATTCCTCTGGTGTTGTAAGAGATTGTGGGCGGCGATCACTTAACACCAGGTGACCCATACGCTCGTTTGTCCTCCTATTCCATAAAAATGTCCGAGCGGCATTCTTTATACGTATACATTAAAACCTTAATTCAAATAAACACCTTATTTCGTTGCAGTAATGTTCAAAGTCTACTCATGTTCGCGAACACGAGGCGAGAATATTTTAACAATTGAAATGTAATATAGCAAAATGATTAAAAACGTCAAGTTAATTATATATACATATTTGTTATTTTAAAGGGGCACTTATCCGAAATACGAGACTATCCTTTTTCAGTTTGGATATGATGTTGTTTGGACAATTTTTCACTGAAAATTTTGTCATTGCGTGGCGTTGTATTCAAAGCGCGGTCAAAACATAACTGCACGTAAACTGCAATACTACAATTATTGAGCGTGATTGTGAGTCTAGTTGTTTATTGTACTTCAATGACCGTTAAGGAGCTAGTGAGTCAAAAATCCTCATCAGGTCTTCATTGTAGTCTTGCTTGTCTTTCCACTTTCTCATTAAAATAAACAACACAGAAGTGAAGGTATCGTATACAGCTATATGGGAATGTTTTTATTTTATAACAAATACAGTTAATATTTTCTAATCAAATAAGAAGGCAATAGTATTACTAAATTTATATCATAATTTCCTTGACCACCTATCCCAAACGACGATTTGTTGTTGTTTGTTGCGTGAATAATGTATATGTTGTGCACTAGCTGATATCCGCGACTTCGTCCGCGTCCACACATCACTGAGGACCTAATGCTTATTATAAAAATTGTTGTTTCTTAAATCTTTAATCATTTTATATTAATTGACGATATCGCAATATTTCATTTAGTTTAGGGCCAAGCGTCTAACAAATTAAAATAATTAGTTGCTATTCCGTGACGCGCGCACAAATGAAAACCTCATCGTTCTATTTATATAGATTGACGTTACGCGGTCACAGAAGGGGCGAATTCGTCGCGAAACTTTCTCGAGGCCTAGTAAGCCGCCAATACATCGTTCCCAATTCAAAATACGGCCGTAAATCGCCTGCACTTTGTCAGACTCCGACTTGCACCTGTTGCACGCGTGTGGAGATACTAGAGACGCCTTGTTATGTACGCCGTCCAGTTAACGCCCAAACTCCAGAGCTAGTGCACGTATCGAGAGAAATGGAGCACCAAAACTTTGATATGGAAAGAAAAGAATCGTGGGAAATTCGCTCTTTCTGGATAAGGGCTAACCTATGGGTTACCTATTATTATTTATTATAGTAGTAATATAACTAATGCATAACTATTTTATTTTGTTGCTAGGCGAATTCGAAGAAACCAAAAACGGCGGCTGAAGCGCAGAAGGAAATATTGGACGCGGAATTGGACATCATAACCAAACAACAGGTGGGAATTTTATATATTTACCGACTTGTCACCACTTAGTATGGAACATAGTCGCTTCCCGCTGACTGTCACAGTGTGAGCTTAGAACTTTAAAACTACGGATTTGATGCGGTTTTTAATAGATAGATTGACTTAAGAGGAAGGTTTATATTACGTCTAATAAATACATAATATAGTAGAGAAATACTGATAGTCTTAGAGGATTCTAATAATATGATGACGTCAAACAATATATTTTTTTGCGATTACATTGCAAACGCTGGCTGAACCGATAAATCAATATAATGTAGTACGATATTGTACACCTTATAAAGTTCGCAATGGTATATGTTTGTCTCTTAGAGATAACCCATAGTAACAAATTTTTATCCTTTACTGTTTACGAGAAATAATAGCGTATATACGAAGATATTTTAAGTACATTTTTGTTTTAGTATAGATCAATGGGCCTTATACAGAATGTAATTAAAATGAATATTTTCGAAGATACTACCGATTCAAAATGCAGGGACAAAGCGGTTGCGGCGGTCCCGGCCGGGAAAGCATTAGAATGAGTATCATCAAGCTTATAAAGTATTGCAGCCTACGAAATAGATCACTTATTTTTGAATGTTTACTTATTTAATCTTTACTATTAACTTTTGACGGAACGAAGTCTGTCCGGACAGCTAATTCATAATAAAACGCATATCGAAGGTATCGCTACCTCATTTCCAAAGTGTAACAAGTCTGAAAATAGGTAAGTTTGAGATAATATGTAGAGAGATTGTTTCATAAACAAAAACCACCATTACCATAGAGAAACAAGTCGATAAGTGAAGTACAGTACAGTTTAGTTGTTACTTTCAATATATCTTCCTAAGTCTAGAATGTTTTCGTTTCATACAGTAACAACTCGAGGTGTTTCCTTTGGAACCTTTTTTATTTGTAACTCTTTGGAACTGAGGTATCCGTATAAACCTATATTATTTAAAATGTGTTAACGTAAAGTCCGATAGAACGTTCGATTAAAATATTTATCAATAATTTAATGAATAACTAGGTATCCGCCCTGAACGTTCGTGTATTAGAACAGTTTAAACATTTAGGTTTTCTCTGTCCGTGTGTCAGACAGCGCGAGGGTTAATTCGGTCTAGCATACGAGTTAGATTTGGTCTCCATAAATAATCAACAGACTTATAACATAAGCTGTAAGTTGATATACAAAATCATAAAAACGAAAGGAAACAGGCGAAAATTTTTTGGACACAGATTGCGAGTCCATAATGTTTATATGAAGATTGAAATGTTGGTTTTTAAGTAATTTGACCTTGAATAAAAAAGTACACGACGAAGATAATTTAATATAGTGGACCCAACAACTTGTCAGTTCGCTTGATGAATAAGCTTCGCCCCTTGGCTCGTGGGCTCTAATTGCCTTTTGTCTGACCAATGATGGAATTTTAGGAAGGCCAAGATGTGACCGAACTCGCCAAGAAGATTGTGGACATGCGCCGGCAGATGGCAGTGCAGTTCCCGACGCACCTTGGTGCGAGGAGAATACACTCCAGGTGAATACATCCAACGTTAGCTTCTAAATGAGTTCTCATAAAGTTTAATATTGTCTGCAGCTATTTCGTTAAATCATAGAATAGGTAAGAAACTTCAGGTAAGGGGTAATATCTCTAGCAATTTTCTAGTAATATGAGTGTGCTTCATAAAGGAAGGAAGGGTTAATGAAACATGTTATGACCACCGTATATTTTAACCGGTAATGGCGGTAATGAAATAGTAGCGGTATAAATAGTTTTTTTTCTTAATAATTTTTGGAGTCGGTGTCATCCAAGGTAGGTTTGTAACTACATACATAGCTATAGGTGAGATGTGCTTGAGTCGTGAGGAGGCGAGAGGCGTGAGCGGGTCGCGGCGGAAGGACACGGATTCCAAAAATTACAATAATCGTAACTAGAATTAGATTGACTAATAAGATTGTATAAAAATACTTAATTATTTTTATACTTTTAGTGAATATTATATCTATTGTTTTGAAATAGTATCTTTGAAGTCGGTTGTTTTTTGTTATTTTTTTTTTAATTCAGAGACAAACTAAAGTCAGCCCAACTATCATATCTAAATTGTCATATTTTAATTTCGAACGAAACGTCATCTCTGCTGATATTAGAATAGAGGTCAAATCAAAGTTCTTTGTTTTTCAGAGATGTCCGAAATTTTCATTAAATAATATTATCGAAACCGATGTTATTATTTAGCAATACTTACATTTTTATAGATAAAAAAGGGGTTCTTACAAAACAGTCTATTGTTAGTGTTCATAATGTGCGGTTCTTGAACACATCGTGGAGGGCTTATGACATTTGAGTATATTATAAACTATTTTATGTTCATATTTATATGTGTACAAAAGATTGCTAGCCATAGCTCACTGTATATCATTTAAACAAAATAATACCAATATTAAAAAGTTTCGTATAATAGTAAAAATATTATTATCAATTAAATTGAAAAAAAAAAAGATGTTGAATATTTATCAAAGTTAAATTGTATATAAGGAGAAAGTTGATTTATGTAAATATGGTTATCACTATTTACTTACACACACACACACGTTACATATAAGCAACCACTTTAGTTGTATTGAATTGATTTGTGTTGAATTTATTTTTTAATTTTTATATATATTTACAATGTTCCAAGCTATCGGATTGTGAAGAGAAGGTTACGGTAAGATTCAAATTTATTTCAATTTTATCATTTAAGTTTTTTTTAAATAATACAGCATTTTTATAAAGTGTCTCAATTAGAAGCTGGTGTGGTAATGGGTAATAAATCACAAAATACAGCACTCATTTTTATTTCAGCAGTAATATAATCTTAATATTTCTGAAATATATTTTTAAGATGTTTATTCATACAACATTAAAAAAAATCTTTTTTTTTAAATTATTAGCATGTGTGTAATAAATACAAATAGTGATTCCACTTGGTAATTAGACAGGGCAACATGGAGGTGTCCCCCTTCTGGCTCCTGCCCATGCCGTCGGTCGTACCGGCTCGCTCGCCTGCGTGTCGGTACGGTAGGCGTGTCACGCACACGAAATCAGTTGCACATGCTTGATGTGCTCATGTAACAAGACGAGTTAGCTACATACTTAATGAATTTTAATAAAATTTGTACCTGTTTATTTTAAATTATCGTACCACATCCATTTTAACAGCACAAGTTGTTGTTAAAATGGCTGTGCGCCAGAAAGTGTTTTGTGACCCTTGCATATTTGCGTCAATACTAAGGCCAACTAGACGGGATAAAGAATGTAAACAAACTGGCGGTTATTGAGTTACATTGCGATAGCGGGTGATTATTATCCCTGTCCCTATCACTGATACGTAGTAATGGCATTAGTTTGTCGACGGTAGCTGTTGTTGCGTATTTCGTGCTACAGGAAAGCAGTCAGACCTCCCGTTGTTGTCAACATTTGGTCCGCCATTTTGTGAATAAGTTCATTCCTGTTTGGATTGCGTTCAAAGTGTATGTGTTTTCGTTTCTGTATAGTTTGTTTTTATCCGTTACTGTTATAGTTTTCTTGTTGATTTTTGTTGTTATTGTAAGTAGTTGTTGACTTTAATTATAAACTATATAAACATTACCGTGTTTCGGTCTGAAGGCCGTCGTAGCTAGTGAAAGTGTCTCAAGGTGACGAGCACAATTATTGTAGTGCTGCTCAGAATGTTTGAGTCTTGTCCCTTATTTTCGAAAAATAAAAAAGTCAACCTTAGAAAGATTGCAGTTCTTATAAATATGCAAAGATATTGATAAAAAAGTTTTGAATCCCTGAAACTTTGTTTACATTCTTGATCTCGTCTCGTTGGCCTTACTATACACCGCGAGCGTTGTTGGTATTTAGCGACAGAAGGATCGAGTTGACGTGCTAGTTATGCTACCTGTACACAAAGTATTCGTGTAATATCAGACTGTCTGTGTCAGGGGCGGCCGCTTCAACCCCGCCATGCGGTTCACCCGCAGCACGGCGGCCGCTAAGCCGCTCAGCGTCAACCAGTCGGTGGACCACCGGCCGCGCACGCTGCTCGTGTCCGGCTTCGAGACGGACGAGCTGGAGCCGCTGTGTGGACACTTCGCGGTGAGTGACGCGAGTATTATATATAGCGCGTACTGTGACTGATCTAGCGAGTTTATTATAAACATCGCTTTGAGCGCACAATACAATTTTGCTGTCACGCACTTAAAATGCGTTACGTTTCTCGTCCCAAATAAGTAAACAAGACCAGACAAGCTGAGTATGCTGAAAGCGATGTTTATAAATACGGACTTCTACTTAACTCGCTAGATAAGTTTGAGCAAAGTCGAAGTAAGTAAAACAAAGTGAGTGACGTATCGCTAGTGTTAGACATAGCTTGTCACGCACACTAAAGTAATAACCTATGCTGAGACACAGATGACGCGGGTCCACATTCCCAATTTTGTAGCAATCACAGATCATTTAATTGAATGAAGAATGTTAATGAGTATACAAAATCTCTTTGTCACAATTAAGCCTATATGAATATAAATACACTGGTCTTTGTTTCATTAGGCGACTTCGAAAAGGTTCTCAATTCGATTATAAATATAGATAAATTATTTTTTATGTATGTACGCTGAGATTTATGATCCGGTTTTTGTGATTCTTCTATAGTTTGGTGCGGAATGTTTGCCATTTTGTCTCATAAAAATTTGACATAGTTTGGCTCAGTAGTTTTTATTTTATTTTTTGATGTTGCAGCGATTCGGCGAAATAGTTGGCAAGCAGGTGAACATGTCCGTGCCCGAGTTGACGATACAATACAAGCTACGCTCGCAGGCGGAACTGGCTTTGCTGCGCGGGAGACACTACAGCGACCGGACCCTGTCGGTGAGTGACGACCTTGTGATAAACGATGTTATCTGACCATCAAGGCCAAGCTGCGTGTGTCTTTTCGCTAAAATATTAGAAAAATTGTATATAAAATTTATCCTACACTTAAACATTCGTTTAGCCAATCACAACATGGGTTTTTAAAAGGTAAATCTACTACTTCCAACTTAATATTATGCAGTGATCTCGTGTCTGAATATATGGCACAACCCTCTCAAGTAGTTGTCATATATACGGACTACACTAAAGAATTTGATCGAATTGACCATTCTATACTTTTGAACAAACTAAAGTTAGTGAGTATAAGAGGAAATTTGTTTCGATGGTTCTCCTCTTATGTCAGCAATATGTGCCAAACAGTCATGCTCGGTGGATATACATCCCTGTCGATGGAAATAGCATCTGGGATCCCACAAGGATCCTTACTAGCTCCCTTAATGTTCTCAATTTTTGTGAATTATGTCTCTCAATGCTTTCTAAATTCTAGGATACTCATACGCCGACGATATGAAGATAATTTCTACGATCACGTCTATTGAAGATGAAATTAAGCTACAATACGATCTCATGAGATTTGAAGATTACTGTACACATAATTAACTAGATTTAAATGTTAATAAGTGTTACATGTGCTCATTTACTGAAAAACCCAAACCGATTCTATTTAATTATAAACTTAGGATCGCAACTTACAAGAGTTACCTCAATAACAGATCTAGGAATTATCTTTGACTCTAAATTATTATTTCACAATCACATTGATATAGCAAAGCATCAAAAACACTTGGTTTTATATTGAGATTGTCATCCAATTTGAACCTTATTAAAATATTTGTACTATACTTTTGTTGGAAGCCATCTCGAATACGGCTCACAAGTCTGGAACCCAAAGTACAACACATACATAACTAGTCTGGAGCGTATACAGAAGCGCTTTCTCAGGCATCTACAATTTAAAAGTAAAATATACATCCCCTCTTATACAGACAGATGCAAGAAACTCGACATCCTTCCACTACATGAAAGAAGGTGAATATCTACTGAATATCGCAAACTAAACTTTAGACCGTCTAGAGTTACTAGAACGCATATGATTATGAGTCCCAGGCGTACGTGTTAGAAGACCGGAATGACCATGTCCCAAAGCTATCAACATACTATCGACAAAATTCATTCCTTTTAAGGGCATGCAGGTATTATAATGACAGTGTATTTATTTATTTATTTATTTCATATAGGAAGACCAACAGCGTACAATAGTTTTAAATAAAATCTAATAGTGACAAAAAGCCAATTAAAGGTCCTCACGGATAGCGACATATTAGTTTATAATAGTTTCGAACACTTCAGTTAATACTGTCAACGATAGTGATAGATATACTTTCTATAATAAATTACATACTTATACTTATGCTCTAACAATTCAATGAAAGAATATATATATATAGATTTATTTAATAATAGTAGTAGCATAGATTTATTTAATACAACGGTCACGAAATTAAAACACGTGTAAGTTTTTTTATAAAATCATGTAAAAGGGGTGGTAATTAGACACACAATATTCTTATAATCTCTGTATTTTGGCATAGTTTCCATTTAGAATTCATAATTGGAATGAATACTTGAACTTAGCACTCTAGCTTATGTATTACACGACAGCCAAACGTGTTGGCACTGCTGTAGTGCCAACTAACTTACTCGAATGAAATTAAAGTTAATATAAGTAAAGATTAAATTCTGTATGATATTATAGTTATTTATATATCTTTAAACTGAAGTGATAATTACATAAAATAACATTGTTGGTATAATTGTAACAGCAGTTATATAAATGTTATTATTAAATGAGATATCTTATGGTTTACATTAACTAATCAATTTAATATTCCTGACAATCATCACCCGTAAATAATATCTGTGATGTTGTTGCGTTATATAGGTGATTTGGTCAGGTTCAGGTCACAATGTGTCATTTGATGTCTTTTTAACCGACTTCAGAAGAGGAGGAGGCTCTCAATTCGTCGGTATGTTTTTATTGTCTGCCTCGCACCGTCACTTTGCAGAATTATGTGCCAAACAAAATCCGTTCATCACCCGACAAACAACGTGATACGCAATTTATCTATACTAATATTATAAAGCTGCAGTGTTTGTTTATTTGTTTGAACGCGCTAATCTCTGGTACTACTGGTCCGATTTGAATGATTCTTTCAGTGTTGGGTAGTACATTTATCGAGGAAGGCTATAGGCTATGGTTTTTTTCAAAATTAGGGATCCGTAATAAAATTGCTATTTTGTAACACAAGGTGTAAAATAGAAAACCTATTTTTTATTTTGCGTGCGCTGCAAAAACTATTGACAATAGAACAAAATGATGTACAGGCTATAATATAGGCAATATTTTATGACTTATAAAACTATCGCATGAATTATACTTTATATGGCAAAACAACGTTTGCCGGGTCAGCTAGTATATATTATTAAGATATAGTAATACAGAGTGGACCACAAGTCCGTTTATAATTGGAATGATGATTAAAAAAAACTAATTACAGTAGATCAAAATTGTTTATTGTTTTCGATAGTAAAAAAAGGGGAATTTATTTCTTAAAAATCATATCATCCATATGCAATCGTTCATTATTCTGGCATTGCTGCAATCTAGAGCGGAAATTTTCGATAACAGCTTTACATGTTTCTGTTGAGATGTTTTGGATTTCTGTGCGAATTCCCCAAAGAAAAAAAATCCATTGGTAGATAGATCCGGGCTACGAGGCGGCCAGTTAATGTCCCCTCTTTTCGATATCACTTTTGGCCCCAAAATGTCTCGAGCTGCCCTTAACGAGTCATTACATGTATGAAAAGTGGCTCCATCTTGCTGAAACCATAAGCGTTGATTAAAGTAAACAAAATCTTGCAGCGCAGGAGCGAAAAAGTTTTGTAACATGGTGATATCCCGCTCGGAGATCACTGTAACCATACGTCCTCTTGAGTCTTCAGAAAAGTATGGACCAATAATGCCTCTTTTAAAGCAGCTTATACTGTGACTTTGGGTGAATGCAGGGGCTTTTGATCCTTTAATTTCGGATTAGTGTCACTCCAATATCGACAACTTTGTCTATTAACATGCCCATTAGGTGGAAGTGTACCTCGTCTGAAAAAATGTTTGTAAAACTGGTGAATCGCTCTACCATTTCGTTCGCAAACTGCAAACTAGTGGCATGGTCCTGAGGCCTTAATTCCTGCACCATTTGGATGTTATAGGGATGTAGACTTAAATCTTTCTTGAGAATGCGGGTTAATGTTCTTGGCACGTTAAGAACAGCAGACAGCTTTCGAGTTGAAAGTCCAGGTTGGTCACGAACAGACGATTTTCCTCGCTCCACGTTTTTGGGGTCCTTCGACGTTCTAGGCCGGCCAGATCGAGGTAAATCCATTGTTGAACCCGTCTTCTCAAACTTGAGCACCCATTTTTTAATTAACATACCTGATAGAGCTTGATTTTTGTGTCGTATCTTGTAATGATTGCAAAACTTTCGTTGAGCTAAGGTCGCAGACTCGTTGTTTCGATAGTACTCGCGTACACAAAACGCACGTTGACTACCGCTGAACGACGCCATGGTATTAAATTCCCATTGGCCGCTCTTGCAATGCGTAACCCCTCCGCCGCCGCTGCCGCTGCTAGATGCGGCAACCGATTCAAATGTTAACGGACTTTTGGTCCACCCTGTATATTAAATGACGTCATCATGTATGTCGCCAGATCACGTGGGTCAACAGTAACAAGCCGCTGGCGCCCGCCGAGCCCGTGTCTGCACCCACCACCGTGTCCGTCCACAACGGAGAGGTCCCACAGGACAGTGCGAACGAGACACAGGTAATTTCATTTTTATGCTTTTCAAGGGAAAACTTCTTTAGCCGCGGTGGCCACCTTTTAGTAGGGAAAATTTTTATAGGTTCGCGTCGTCGACCTGTTCATTACTGGAGCATGCGATAAATAAATAACTAAAAATATTTGCTACACGAATTATAATACGTAAAGATACACTTTCGCACGCAAAACCTCGCCGACACGATCCGTTAAACAAGCGGCATTCAAGGTTTAGACTTTAAAGAGTCCGTAACAAGAAGGATTAAAAAGATATAATTTAATTGAAAAATTTTTAGACGCAGAGCCAGCAGCAGACGGATGAGCCGCTCCTCCGCTTCGACGAGGAAGATGAAGACGACGCCGATGAGGACCGCTCCTGGCGCCGTTGACGTCACCGGTAGTGGCGCCGCTGACGTCACCGGTAGTGGCGCCGCTGACGTCACCGGTAGTGGCGCCGTTGACGTCACCGGTAGTGGCGCCGCTGACGTCACCGGTAGTGGCGCCGCTGACGTCACCGGTAGTGGCGCCGCTGACGTCACCGGTAGTGGCGCCGCTGACGTCACCGGTAGTGGCGCCGTTGACGTCACCGGTAGTGGCGCCGCTGACGTCACCGGTAGTGGCGCCG
>CATIXQ010000027.1:1493636-1556011 GCA_949711755.1 Leptidea juvernica
TTAAATCCAGCACATCTAAAACTTTCCAGTAAATTTCAGTGACTGATTTGATTGAAACCAGCACATCTGAAACTTACCAGTTAATGATGAATTTCAATGACTTATTTGATTTAGATCCATTAGCACATCCAAATCTGTACAACTAATTATAATGACTGATTTGATTTAGATCCATTAGCTTATATAAATATTTATAACAAATTTTACTTACTGATTTGGTTAAGATACATTAGCACATCTAAATATTTACAGTCAATTCTAATGTGTGGTTTGGTTCAGATTCATTAGCACATCTTAAGCTTTACAGCAATTGTAATGACTGATTTGATTCTGATAGCACATAAAAATCTATACAGTAAATTTCAATTTGGAATTTGGGTAGACCTGCGTAGCGTTGTAGTGAATATCTTAGATAGCTTATTTGGTGCTGTTAAGAATAACCCAGTTTTATACAACGATTCGTGAACTGATAAATAATATAATTATAAATACCTCAAAACCAAGCAATATTAACCTATTTATACAAAATTTATTATTATACTTGTATTGTATCAAATTGATATATTATTACACTTTTAACTAAAGTAGCTTATATGCCATTATGAACTCCTAGTACCAAACGGTCGCGTGTGATGAGATAAATTGTCATTAAAGGCATTTTACGCCTTTTGTTTTTTAAGTCTTCATCTAGTCTTAAACCAATTTGGTCTTTTTGCAAGACATAAATCCGAGAGGTCATAATTTAATTTCCATTACGAAAGTTAACGTAAAACATTACGAATATAATGTTCCAAACACCGCGAAGAGACACTTTTAAACATGTTAAAATACAATAGAGGTTATAATTTTCACGTAAAATCAAAACGCTTTAGCAAAAGTATAATAAAATAAATCACGGTAACAAAATTGATGCGTCCTATTATATACTAGTAAATTCTTGAATATTTTTTCGATTATATATTTTTTGCCAGTTTGCTAATTGAAAGTGATTAGTGGCACTTTCGTTCAAGTTCATAATAAATTTTCAAATTACGTCGGTAATTCAGTATATTGTGATTGCTTCTACCAGTTCATACAATTGTTTGAGATTTGAAAGGTCTCCTGCATGAATGCAATTTCACAAAGATTGTACGAAATTCATTTAAAATCTATCAACACTTACAACCTTACAAATAAGCTTGGTATAAAGTTATAATTGAGAATAAACAATGACTATGTAAAATGTTTAAAAATTGACGTTTTGCTCATGATTGGTTTATTTAGATGTACCACGTTTCCCGCGTTTATTTGCAAGGATGCTTGACATTCGGAAACATTCAGAACATTGTATTAATACAAGTGATGTCAACGATACGGTCAACATTTTGCATATTGGTTTTTAGTCTCAGGTATAAAATTTTACCAATTTTATTTGTAAGGTCATTAAATTTTACTCAACACAAAAAATTACAATTTTTCTAATTGTTTAGTGATAACATATTGTATAAATTAAGATTATAACTATTAATTGTTTTGTCTAAAACGGACTTAAGCTTATTTTGTTATTAGTTTGTAGAAATTGCTAGAGACGAATTCTACCCAAAGGTTTTGCATAGAGATGTTGCTTCTCTGACGGTCGGACGCCGACTGATGTTATTAAAGTTAAAAATACCCGCGATTTAATTCGTCTTTAGTGTAAATTATTTTATTGATTTATCGCTCATGTGTGGGTTTTACATTTTCTTTAGTTTAAGTTTGTTAATTAGGTTAATTTTGTGAGCAAGTGCCCTATTTTTTTCGCACACCGCATGTCTACTTGTACATCACATGTGTGGTATAATTTTTTGTTTTATTACTGCCGTGTGTGCGAGGAAAATGTGCGTTTGTACATAGCTTAAAAATAAATGTTTGTTTTTTTTTTATCTTGCAAGAATAACACACAATACGGGTAGTTCCGATGGAAATTAAAACCTAAAAATATTTTAAGATCTTAGTTTTGTGTGTTATTATTGTCGGGATTATTTTCTAATGTGTTACTGACCTATTGTATAGAGTAAAGTAAAAAAATATGACGTCACTAAAAAATAAAATAAATAAAAGAATGGCGGAAAAAATATTTTTAAAATAAAGCCAGTGCTTTAGAGGCGCTGTTAAAAAATGTAACACAAGAAAAAAGTGGCTTGTGGTGTTTAATTTGTTTGTAAAAAAGTATTTGTAAAAAGATGCAACCGCCAAAAAAATTTTTCGCTATTTCTACGAAAATATTACGTTCGGCTTCGGCCTTTTCTTTCAGCATTTAGCGATGCGATGGTGAAGAAGGGGAAGGAACACGATGAAGAAGTCGATGTTTGTCTTACGGTTGCTTTCGGAGCTGGAGATGGTGGTTTTGTTTACTTTTATTGTCGGAAAGCGCCGCAGTATTGATGTGAATACTGGATCGTGATTACTGCGATGATGTGACGTCATCGACCAGAGATAATGTAACCAGGTACTACTACATTTTAAAACCCGACAATCCGACTAACTTGGGTTTTTTCGCAACGGAGTTATAGCTGGGGTGGGGTCCTGATTTCAGAGCCCAATTTAGTCCAATGAGAGTTAATCAACTTCACAAACAACATTAAAATTTCTCTGTAGATGAGTGTTGGTTTTCTCACAATGTTCATACACTGTAAGGGCGTCAAATAACAGTGGATAATATAAATAATGTGGTTAATCGAAATCGCATTGTTAGACGGGTTGGGATTAAATCGCATTGTTAGGCGGGTTGGGATTAAAACACATTGTTAGGCGGGTTGGGATTAAATCGAATTGTTTGGCAGGTTGGGATTAAATCGCTTTAGACATGGCTGAGACACGTGTTTTGTTAAGCAGCATATAACTATATAACCGCCACGCGCCGTCTTAATGGATTTTATCTTTTTCTATTACAAAATTATGTTTATTTTTTAACTAAAAGTCGTTAAGCAAACCATTCACTGAGTTATTTATTTAGTTCTTTTAACAGCATTTTTTTTAAATCTAAACAAGCAAGCAGCAAAACTTAAGTATAAGAAGTAAATATAAGTATTTAAAGAACAAGTAAAGGAACGGAACGGATATTGGATGCGCCACAATTAGGCTATTCTCTTTGTTGTAATTTTTTGTTAGATTGTAACTAATTGTAACAGACGCAATAGTATCTGATTGGTTAATATAATGCCAGTTGACTCTCACGCCAGTTAATAACAAAGTGTCACCGGGGACCGGCACAGTCAAACGCCGAGCGGACACACACTTTAGAACCAAGAGGAGACCTTCCTAGAGGATTAGCAGGGGTCCCCAGCTGCAGAACCTCAGGTATGTCTGTTTATTGCTTCGGCATAACTAATTTTCATTTTCAATATCATATGTTTTATTACTTATTAAGACGGCTTTATTCACGTTTTTGTCGGTGTCGGTACCGACTAGTTTCGGACCATTCGGAAGTCCTTCATCAGGGTGAGTGTGGTGGGTTCGCGATAACGTCCCACCTCTTACTGCGGAATTGGGCTCGTAGTGCGCGGCTGGACATGGCAGAGGTGCGGAGTGCGCCGGTGATGACGAGCACGGTATCACTGACACTGTATCACTATTGCTGTCCATGGATGCGCAGTACTTACAATATCCACTACGTGATCATCGGCACTATGGGTCTTATTGCGAGACGCGTTTTGTAACACTGGTTTCCAACTTGGTGGCAGAGCCCAACCCTTGTCTCTATTAAAATTAGGTCGACGGTCAATTCCTATGGCTTCTAGCAGCTTGCGAGACACAAAGTTTTTATTGCGAGCCAATGCTTGCACCCTATCGAACCTAATGAAATGTGTGGAGTCTCCACACATTTCATTAACCTTTCCGGATCGGCGCGCTCCGGATCTCGCTGTACACTGTAGATCGGCAAGCTTCCGGCAATTTCGCGGCATTTTCCCCGTGTGTATTATTTTACGTGTAGTTATAAAATGCTTATAACTAGGGTGATTTGAGTGACTGTCACTGAAAGCTATTGAAACAAGCTGTAAGACCATGTATAAATTATTCATATTGTCTTTCTTTTTTATTTCACACAGACTTTTCATTCGAAAAAAAGTGTAAAAATAGGTATATTTTAAAATAAATATTGTTATTATTGTTAATTACTTGTTTTATTTATTTCCTTTTATGTTTTTGTAATGAATAGTATATGTTCATTATAAAATAAAGCTTAAATCTCCACAAAGAACGATCTTCGTGTAAAGTCTTGATAACGACCGCTCGCTGCGCCGGCCGGGAACAAGTGAACACATAAGTGCTTTGTCCGTAAAGCTATGACGTCGAATATTGGTGGCTTTGAATCGTAACGGATCGAAATGTGTTTGGGAATTCACTCGTTCATAACTGCGTAGGCAAATAAACCATCTTGTACACCTAATAAGGGTGAAAACTGGATGAGGTAAAAGAGTGCCCCGCGGCACAGCCGCTCTAATTGTTTTTTGAATTACCAGTGCCCGCGGGCACGGTCCGATGCGGAAAGGTTAATCTATTAGAGGATACTTAAATCCGTAACGAGGAGATAATGGTCAGCTTCGACGTGGCATCTCTTTTCACTAATGTACCAGTAGCAAAAACTATATATCATTAAGCAATATTTAATTGCCAATAACATACCTACTGAGTATATGGATTTAATAGACTTCTGCCTTACTAGTGGCTATTTCGTTTGGCGAGGGGATTTCTAACTGCAAATAGATGGAGTGACAATGGGCTCACTTATATAGCACCAGTCGTGGCCAACATATTCATGGAACCGTTGAAGAGTGCGCCAATAAAACCAAGATACTGGTGGAGATATTTAGACAATGTTTGCCATTGTTCCCAGAAAAGGAGTAAGGACACTACTGGACCGCCTGAACAAAATGCATCCGAAGATAGGTTTTACTACCAGGCCGGCGTTTAAGGTATGCTGTGAGTTACGCCCAATGCTCAGCTTGATGGTCTAAGTCGTATCGGTTCGAGAAAACTGCAGCCGGTGATTGATTCCGCAAAGTGGCTGTATGAGGCAAGAAGTGCTCGCACAAAACGCACGGTCGTAGAATGATAGACGTCAACATGATGCGGATGGAATTTAGCATTTTGACGTAATGTCCGGTGGTGGAATTCGGCTGTTGGAAACAACTCGAGCAACTCGTCTGAGCACACCCCGTGATATATCGAAGACGAGTATGCCGAGACGAGCTGTGGGAGTTAGAGGAGTGATCTTGAATCGAAGGCATTGGAACTTAAAGAGAAAGGGAGACATTTTAGCGGTGAACGTACAGAGTTGAGTCTCCGGGTGAAACTGAACTACATTTTGACGGGCCCATTCCGAGACATTTGCGAGTCATCGTCTTGATTTCAGATACAAGTTTGCTTAGGTTAGAAAACGATGCGTCGGCCGGCAATAGTAATAAATTCTGCTGATATGCAGAGAAGCGTTTATAGGTTTTAAGTCGGTGGTTACCTTGATGCTCCGATCAGCAGTAAAGCTAGTGACCAATCTGCACAACCTCTCGGGAAGCCTTAAGGATGGCAGATTCGCTATAGGCGCTTTATGCCACACCTGATAGAATGCCTTCGTTATATCCAGCCTCACTGCCAACGCCTATCCGTTTAACTCATCCGCTTGTGCCCATTTATGGTATACAAGATCACCGGGCGAGCGACCTTGATGAAATTCATACTGACATTGGTCATCAACCAACTGGTGCTGCTCTAGATATCTCAAAAACGGCGGTTGACAGTTGAATCCAGAGTTGAGTTGTCCGCCAAAAGATAGCCCAAGTGATCAGCTCTCTTTTTCGCGTCATAGACCAGCATGCCATCGTCCCTGTGCAGTAGCAGAATGGCGGCTGGCAGAAATGTCCAAAGAAAAACAGATTCTACTCAAAGAGTAGGATGATAAAAAAATCCGTATCACATACCAGTCTGCCGATCGGGGCCATGCTAGGCGTGCCTAGCCGATCCAGACCACCGTGCCAATCACGTGTGATTGGCACGGTGGTCTGGATCAGGCAGTAGGCAGCTGTCCGGATGTGATGTCTGAAGGGTCGCTGCTTGTGGTGGCAGGATGATCCTGCTGCCGGGGGCTCGGCTTCAGATTCTTAAAGGCTATATATAGTATATACATATTTTTTGACATTCATAAGTGTCATTTCCATGACCTACATGAATAAAGATTGATTTTGATTTGATATCCAGTTGTTAGACTGTTAGACTATTTTCTAAAGTGAACACAATATCATCCTTAGCGCAGGATGCCGGCGAGATTATGGGTACCACAACGGCGCCTATCTCTGCCGAAACACAATATGCTTACACAGTAATGTACTAATATGTAAGCATATTGTGTTTGGGTCTGAAGGGCGCGGTAGCTTGTGGATTTAACATCTTATGTCTCAAGGTGACGAGCGCGATTGTATTGCCGCTTAAAATTTGTGGGTTTTTCAAGAGGCAGGGCGTATAAATTAGGCCTGTCGCACGGTCGCACGGGGCGGACGTGAATTACTGTCGTAATGATGACGACTAATTCAAACCCATGACCGTAACTGTACCGTTCTTGAACACGATCCGCGTGGAAGTGAACGATATATTAATACACGGCGGACACATGCTCCAAACCGCGTGCCGACGGTCCGCGTCGCACTAAATACAGCCTAACAGAGGCTTGCGTAGATGTGCGTCCTTTGTACTGGATGCCGGCTGGATTATGGGTAACATAACGGCGCCTATTTCTGCCGCGAAACGGTAATGTGTAAGCATTATTGTGTTTTTGGTCTGAAGGGCGCTATGGCTAGTTAAATTACTGGGCACATTAGACTTAACATCTTATGTGTAATGGTGACGAGCACAATTTTTTGAATTTTTGGTTTTTCAAGAATCCTGAGCGGCACTGCATTGTAATGGGTAGGGCGTATCAATTACCATCAGCTGAACGTCCTGCTCGTCTCGTCCCTTATTTTCATAAAAAAAAACTAAAGAACGGATAGGTCCTGTTTTTCAAAGATACTTAACTTTACTCGCGTAGAGAACAGACATCCTCTCTGATGTAAACGTCCGGTGAGTGTTCCAGTTTATGCCCCGGGTATGAAAGATGAGGCATCAAGCAGAGAGCATATATGTGTCTCGGTCATAAATAAGCAGGGCTGGCATCGCAGTCTCCAGTAGGAGGCATCGAAATTAGTCATAAGCCCCCTGATGAAGTTCACAGCGAATGTAGAGAAGAGTGGTTGTTTCTTGTCCTGTTTGCCGCGAGTCAGCGACAGTTTTACTCCCTCCAAAGTATGCGAAGCAGCCTGGGCATCCACCATTAGATCCTAATTGTGGACGTCCAAGGCTGGATTCTCCAGGACTACTAAGTCTGGTACCGCATCGGAGTAGTCTTGTATTATTTCGTGCTGTCACTTGTCTTCAGCGCTATTGTATTGTTAGTTAGCCAATTTGTGTTAGTTATGCTATAATATAGTCGACTTAATATGGCAGAAGAAGCCTATCTGTTTCATGCTCCTGATTCCTGAACGATCGCTACTTGGGATGAACCGCTCGATCTTCTTGTCAATCATAAACTGCTGCAAGCCTTGAGACTATGTACTAGAACTCTGTAGATTGAAATGGTTAAGGTACCTCCCTCACAAGTAAGTAGGTATCATTTATTTTTCACATTTCTAGCTCACAAATGGTGTATTTCCTGCGTCAATCCAGTGAGCAGAAATCGTTTTTGCTTACTCGGTGATAATAATTAATTCGTCTTCTCTTGTTTTTGCCCTATTTAATATTATATGGTGCGTAATATTTTTTGATTTTTTTTTGTAAAATTAGTTCAGTTTTTTCTGTAATATAAATGGGTATGAAATCGTAATTTGAACTGAATTTTCTTTCGTTGTAAGCCTCCATAAGTTGCATTAGGTTGAATATGTAGGTAAGTATATACGTGTTTGAATAGAAAGTTAAGTATTTTGTTTCTTGTGCCTTTAATACGTTACTAGGCTCAGTAAAAACTGGGTACGCTAAGAAAAACTGGGCACTTGCAATTAAAGCAAACTTGGCTCTTTTGTAGAACAAATAAAAAATAATCGCTAATAGCTGACAATAGGGTGGCACAAAGCCATTGAAATAAAAGTGTGTTTCAGAGGTTCATTCTTTATTTTCACGTTGACTCTTAAAGTTAGATGTTAAACCCTTTCTTCTCTTCAAACCATATGATAAATGTTCGTATTTGAGTGGGTCGGAGAGATATTATATATTCTATCTCATTCTGATTTTCTTCACCACTAACATCTGAGTCTTTGACGGCTCTGTAAATCGAAAATGAAATAAGAACTGTAAGTTAAGATAATAGTTATATTGTGTGTCAGTCAAATCATAATACATGTTACCTCTTTGTTCTTGATACTCCTGGTGATACCCCAATTGTTTCATCAGAACCTTCATCATCCTCGTACTCTTCATCAGGACTCTTCTCTTCTGAGCTGTATTCCTTCTCTGATTTTAAGCTCTTAAAATCTCTTCTTGTTCCTGAAATAATGAATTAATAATAGATAATAAATAGTTTTGCTTACTATCAATTATGGTTGCTATGGAGTCTCTAATGAAGTACCCACAATCAGTAGGTACCTGTAGTTTTGATAAACAAGTGGTTATTTAAAAAGATAAGACGTTTATTTTACCAGTCTATGCCGGTACGTCTGTAACATTGATTTATGTCGCAAAACAAGACAAGACTCAGTTAGATTCAGTTAGTTTAGAATAGTTAGATAATTATAGAAAAAATAGGTACAAAAGCCATGGCTTATACCCATGGGTTATATAGTTTTCTTATGCAGTCACTTTTTGCCATCTTGTACGTAGCGACATGAACCTGCTGTAGAAATTTTTAGACGATATTATACATGACAACCGTATGATGATAAAATAACTACTTACTTTCTTTGTTTGGGTGAATATCTTCTCTGTATCTTCGACTTATTTCATCACTTTTATCATATATATCTTTGCTTTCATACAACTTCTTATTTGCATTTTTCATAGAGAACTGTGAACCTCGCCCCTTAGGCCTTCTACTGCTATTCCTGCGTCTCATGTTACCAAAAGACCTCTTCTCCTTTCTATGCAACTCTGGATATTTCATCTGTGTATTGATTGTTCTACGTTTTTGCTCGACTGGCCTTCTAGGATATTCTTCTGAGCTTTCATCTTTTGGCCTAATCATAATACGACGCGGTTGGTTCTTGTAATACATTTCGTAAATTGACTTTGTAATACCGTCATCACCACTGGCAGTTATATCTGTAATAGTCATATGATGTTATGCAAAGCGAATTACAACTAAATGTTATATTAATAACTTATAACAACCAATACTGTCAATTATTCAGCAAACAAGTTTAAGTATGCCATATTTGTGTTGCTAAAGTCTATTGAAATTATTTATTAAAAACACCTCAAGTTATATACATGCATGCTTTACTTATATGCCAGAAACGAAAGGCACCTTAAAATAAAAAATACAAATAAAGCACCATTCTTAAAACAAACGAAACCCACCTATAAATCATAAATATACACCCCAAAGCAAAAGTTATTTATTCTCATTAATATAACTTGTCGATATTATGTTCACATTGTAAGACTTGTTTCAAAAATCCATGTATTTCTAGAAAATATTGTTTTAAAATTATATTGAGATGTTTTGGAGACGTAGTTATAGTTGAGTGAGTTAGTAAAAATCATACAAACCGGCTTCTTCGTATGCTCCACTAAATGGTTTCGGACTATGTACATTCACAGTTACATCATCATAATTATCCGAATTAATTTGAGGTTTCCTGGGGGTGATATCTGTACTAATTCTTTTAGTATGCCTCTGAATATTCCTTTTATTATTGAAACTAGGCCTTAATGTTGTTGGCACGTTAAGTTTCTTTAAATTAGCATTGCCGATAGACTTTTCATAGTGTGTCTCATTATCATTAACGACATAGGATGATATATTGGCTTCTCGTTTTTTTCTATCATAGTATTCCATTTTGACTTTAGTTGGATGTCGTTGTGCTACATTTATTTTTTTCTGTCTTCGTTTTGGTATTACTTCGTCTTCTTCTGAAAGTTGTCCTGCAAGAATACCTTCTATTTAAGTTCGTCAACATAGTTCTAGAATCATCGAGAAGTTGATAATAATCAATGCCTACATCCATTTGGAACACCAGAACATACATAAGTGGTCATGGCGGCATTGATCACCAATGACCCATATGCTTGTTTGCTTCCCCATCAGACACCAGTGTTACTGTTATTTTGTGGCGTGTGAATGTTTTGGAATTAAATAACTGTTTGAAAGAATCCTCGTGATAATTGCAAGATCAAGCCAGCAACAACAAGTAAACTGCTATTTTAATTAGGGCATGAGGGGGGGAATCTTGTTTGCTTTATATCAATAGACATAGTAATGGCCGAATGTGCGTGCTTTCTCGGAGGTGACAGGTCACGTCTTGTTTATGCATCGCGGCTAGCTACGACCCAAACCACACCCCCGCCTGAGTCTGGGCAGTTCGCCGCTCATTAGCAAATACGTCAACTTCGTGACGTGTGCATCTTTCTTTAGATTTAACATACTACGTGTTATTAGCTGTTTTAACGAGGTTTAAGTTGCTATATATTAATATTTTCTTGTCGCAAGTGTTAAAGGGTGGTTTTATTTAACAAATATGACGTATTTTTGTTCCTATTATTTTCAAGCAGCCGAAGTTCGAAATAATACAGCCAAATAGACATTGATTTTAAAATGTTGTTAAAATCCCACCTTTTGATACGGCGACTAAACCTTGTACTTTTGATGTGTGCGTGACGTCAGCGGACGTCGTCAGTTGGCGTTACTAATATGTCTGCTTGTCCCAGTCTTATCGTGCGAGTGCTTATTAGTATTTAAAATTAAGAACTCACCGTAGTCTTTGTCGTTTCTCTGTAGTTTACTATTATCCGTGTAATCGGGGCTATCCTCTGGTAGGATGCCATCTTCACTACCATCGTATACATATCTGTCAATCAAATCAATTATAAAATACAAATTCTGATTCAAATATACCCGTTTTAGACTTTAATTGACTAACCGTTAACCGAAAAATGCCTATATTATATGAAGGAATTCAGACAACGAAATAATAATTATTTCGTTATAATTATTATAAACAAGATTTTTCACAAATAATAAGATTTAAGTAAGAAGTTATTTAGAAAATATTTAGTCAGCACATGCATTAAAGAAGCTCGGCAGCGCTTTTTTGTTTATTTGTTTATGAATAATTAAGACTTCAAATGTGTTAATAATAAACGCGAAGTAAAATAAGTCCATGTTTAAATCTTTTTGTCTTTGAATTTTAAACTTGGGAGTAACTTTACTGCGTTTATTAATAAGACAGATAGAGTAATGCATTAATGATATACTAATAGATTAAGTAATTTTGTTCCTGTGTTCACGTAATCGGAAGTCTTTAAGACGATGGCGCCGTCCACATTTGTGAACATTCACTTGCCCTTAGACGGGAGCATGTGCACGCGTCGTTTTAAAAAAATATGTTACTTACCCATTTTAAAATACTAATATAGTCTAGACCAGCATGCTACAACAACATAATCGAAAATTGGTCCTTCGAGCCGGATCACATATTATGATGTTTTTCAAAATTAATTGTGTTACCTAATTTAAAAAACATATTGTACTATAATGTTATTGGATATGTACCGCGTACTCCAATCCATTTGCCTCGCTTCTTCCAACCACTGATTAGCAGCTAGCGTTGTTTCGCGTACTACTTTGATTTTCAGTTGAAGGAATATCTTACGGAGATCAACATTGATGTGGTAGTCTGCATACTCCTCTAAAATATCTTTGTCTGGTTTACGTCCTGTAGGTATAAGTGTTTAAAAATAAGTAAGAAAATTATTCGGGGAGGTAAAGCCACCACACTTCAGTAAAAAAATGTTGCGTTTAGATTTAGAGATTGTGTGTACTGGTGGTAAGTACAGACACGAAAGTCTGAAAATGAAAGTTAAAAAAACTCGCTTCTCCATAGAACTTACAATTACAAAACTCGAACAATGGGGTAGAAATAAGTGTTACTGGCAAAAAAATCTTACCTTTCGGTCTCTCCAATGTATTTTCCAATCTGAGCAGAACAGAACCAGCCTTCCAAGGCTCCAAAGTTATGATGTTGATATGTCTCGGTAGACCGTGAAGTTGCAGAGGCGAGAACTGAAGGTATAATTTATATATCAGTCCAGGTTTAACAATTTAGTGATGACAGAAGCATGACAGCTACGTCTTACACTCGCGATAGCCAGTCTTTTTTTAGTGTGCATGCGTTGCTGAAAATAGCAGCTAACGGTTCGCCGCTATCTTTTCAACACTTTCACAGCTGTCACAGTCTGTTTACACGTATAATGAAAGAATACTAACTAGATTCAAGGTAAAGGCCTAAAACCGGCGAGAGAAATGAGACACGTATAGAAATTAGAAATGTATAGAACGTCATTAGTAATATAATATATAGTGTATATTTATTTTCATTACCCTCTTATTCCTGACGTTCTGCCACTTGCGACGATTGATCTTCTCCCCAGAGGTCAAGAACAGCATCGGCTCGAACATCATCTTGCTGGACATCTGAGTGGCGCGTTCATTGAAGGACAGGTCTTCAACTAGAATTATTACTTAGTAGAATATTCATTAGTTGATTTTTTGAAGTTATACTTCTTTAGACACGTAATGAAAATATGATGAGAGTGACATTTTAAGATGCGCGCGCATCACTGTAATACAAAAGTAACAGTGTGAAGTTGGTTCCTAAAATTTTCTAAGGTTTGCGACATTCGTTATTCCTTTTTGGTTTCTTCGTCCATTATTAGGCAAAAGGTTCAAGCCCGTACAGCCGTATTCATTATTTAATAATTAATTGTCATAGCCATCGTTGCAAGATTTTTACAATATTGTTCTTTCTACAAACGTAGATAGCACGAGAAATAAATAATTTTAAGGATTTTTGCTTTGTTAGGCCGAAGAAGTATAACTTCTTCCGTAAGTACACACACACTCATTTTGTATATATAAAAAGACCTGTAATAAGCTGTTATATCTACACTAATCTAAGACATTTTTGTATTATCAGGACGAAACTGATGAGTAATTTAGTTCTTCATCGCTCACAGTATAACCTACCTGCCTATCTTAATACCTGCTCATGAATTAAGTATAAATATGAATGCCTCTATGGCGCTGCGTAGAGATATGAGTCTGTCTGCATCTTCTAAGTACTACATTTATCACGGGAGTGCTCTAACTGCTAAGAGGAGTTGTTGATACCAGTAGATTAACTCGGTTGGAGTTAATCTACTGCTAGAATAATTTTGTGGAATCAGTTATCGGCTTCATATTTCCAGAACCGATACGACTCTGGAACCTCCAAGTCAAGAGCATACTCCCACCCTAAAGGCCGGCGCATCTCTTGACCTCTGGTTTGGCGGATGTCCATGGACGGTTATCTCACCACTTGCCATCACGTGAGTCTTTTTAATCTTGTAAAGAAAAACCTCCCACAATAAAGATAAAAAAAAAATAACATAATGATTAATTCAAATGGCCTCACAGTATGAATTTCAGTTTTATGCAATAAATGGAAATAGAAGTACCTACTACTGGCCCACAAAAGTATAGTAAAATTAATTATTAAATTGAAATACTTAAAATATAAGAATTAAATTTACAAACAAAGTAAATACTAAAATTGAATTCGCAAAAGAAAATAGACTACTTAGACAACGTACGTTGACCCCGAGGGGTGAGGAGCGACAACGTAGCACACAATTGGCAAATCGGCTGTTACTTGTGTTCACGTAAACAAGCTCTTAACAATTAGCGAAGAAATGAAAATTGATTCAAACATTGCAATCTAATTTTTGGGAAGTTCAATGAATAAATACAGTCATTTACTTGAAACGATCGCACAAGTTACCAGTTACCTAAACAACTCAATAAAATAAAAGCATTTTTGTGTTATTCTTTACTATGTTGACTATGTCAAATTATTATTATTTAGTTCTTTTTTACAATAATTATCTCTAAACTACTAAATAATTTATGAAATCAAACAATTTGTTATGTTTAAAAGTGATACCCTCATTTCTGGGATTAAAATTATTACACAAATAAAATTTGATAACAAAATTTTATGAACGATGCGGGTCTCGAACCCGCGACCTCTCGCGTTCCGCGCGCGCTCTTACAAACTGAGCCAACCGTTCGAGTGACGTATTGTTGATAAAATCTTGTAAGCTTGTGGCTTCATCTACAGGATCTACTTTACATTTTATGAAAACAAAGTTTAAAAGCTAAAAAGCCTTTGGGGTGCAGTGTTTTTTATCATATTTATCAATCATTAGCTCACGATATCAAATTAAACAGCTTTTTTATTTATCGATTACAATAATTCTCTTAAAACGAAGCTAATTATCGATAGAAGATATCCTGGCTAAGGCCGTCCGATTTACGACTGTTGCCTTTGAAAAACGCCGACACAGTGCGCCGGCAAATGAATCACGCTGCGTGGCAAACTGGCAACGCCGCTTTTTGATGTTCAAATATTCATGTTCATTGAATCATTGACTGGTGACCCAATTGAACACTACAAAATGAAGAGTCTTCGTTTTGACAAAATTAATGCACCGATTTTGTTCTTTCTTTGTATATATACAAATACTGACGATATCGTCAAATGCGCTAACAACTATGTATCTACATTTATTACATAATATGCTAAGTCCATTATGTATACTAACACTAAACTATGGCGTATTATATGGCCTAAACAGACCCACACTCGAAAACCAAAAACATACAAATGTGATATCTAACTTACTGTCTTTACGAGCATTCCCAAAGTATATCCTATGTTTACCCTTCACCACAAGACCGAGCCCAAATTCTTCTTCGTTCAACGGTTCTTCTAGACCAAATCCATCATCGGTTAATAATCTTCTGTGAATCTAAAACATATAATACTAAAACACCTGATGTGACAGTTATAACAACCATCATGTTCACGAGTCATCCTTATACAAACAATGAATCCAAGCTGTAAAGGTTGATGCATCCAATATACAATAAGTAATTTATATTTATACAGTTTATTCTTTTTTATTTTTTATGAAATATTTGATATTATTTAAACTCGGTACACATTCTACAATCTAATTTTTCATGTATATTACAGCCATTGCAAAATACTCAATTTGATTGAAAAGATTGTCCGTTGAGTTTCTTGTATGTTCTTTTCACGAGCTCTACATTTTTATATGGTAGAATCAGTAATTAGAAAGAAATATTTTTAATGATGATACAAAAGCGTTGAAGCCTTATTGATTAACGTTTATTTGACTTTGAATTTGATATATTTTAAATGTTAACGCTTTTTAATTCTTAAATTAATGTATAAAAGATATTTTCTTCGTATTTATCCTCCTGTGCCCTTGTTCGTCTGGCACGGCTTTTCGATGGTAAAATTACATAGAAAACCGCCTTTAAATAGGCGCAGTTTTTCCGTCGGTCTTTAGTGACGTTTGATACGTTGGCTCTTTCGTAGTTACTGTGTAGGTCGTATTAATAGAATATAAATATACTTATTTATCATAGGAAGTGACCGAGTGACAATAACATAGAATATTGCAACAACACTTTATAAACGCCATGAAGCTACATCAGTTCGTAAAGGGACTTAGACATGGGAAGAAGAACTGATAATTCAATTAATAGGCTTTTTTGGAATTTTTATGCTCACCATAATTATCCTATACTTTAGAACAAGAAATTGTTGCATAAGACTTAGAAAATTGTATTGTATATGATGTGGTGTACTTAAATTAATAAATAAAATAATCAAGGCTATCAAGTCAAATATCGAATATTTTGACAGATCGCTATTTAACATTGACAATAGCTTTAACCGCCGAAGATTGGACGGTTTCAGTTAAGAGTTAAGTTATGACGTTATCTAAAAATTGTCAATTTGTGCAACATTTTTTCTTAACCGGTACATTAATATTTTTGCTATTGCTAAAGTTAGTTAATGCAACCCAGCCTTAGTAATCCTAAAGTTAGTAAAGTTTACTAAATAAATATTTTTATTAAAATAATATGCTAAGTGAATAGATACAAATATATAGTGATATACCATCAACTCGATGTCCCCATCATCGTAGGAGGTGCCCCCCTGGCTCCTGTCGGTGAGGACACACATCTGAGAGCTGGTGTTCACCGAGGAGATGCAGATCCGTGACGTCACGGGATAGAAACAAGAGCAAACTGCCTTTTTTTGTGGAACACCTGAATAACACAATATATTGAAACGTACTTGCGTATATATTGTATGTATACTTTACCAGTTAGCGGTCTTTAGATTTTAATTAGACATCGATTTTTGCGCAATATAGAAAACCTCAGATAACGCAATATTTATGAATAAGATTTTCATCAGTAGGTACTGAAGAAATATTCGAGGAATAACGGATGTGTAAGCTGTTATAATGTATATCACATGATTTTTGTAATTTAATACACAGGAAATATCCCTTGGACGGGCGGAGACAAGAAGTTGGTATCGATGAATTGGAATTGATGGAAGAAGATCCATGGTTACCTATATCAGAGCAAGCGACTGAAACTGTGAAAATCTTTGATAAATGGGTGCCCCATGAGTTGCCTGGATCATACAAACAAATATGCTTCGACTCCTGTGTTACATTACTGTCAGCCATTGCAAACCTTATTGGCAAAAACAAGCCACTAATCAACCAAGAATGTTTCAGTCGAGCCCATCCCTTCTACTTTATCCTCCGTACGACAGCCGGCTAATTTAGAAGTGTGAGTAGAATGCATAATATATTACCACTGTTTTCCAAACTTGAACAATCTTCTGCAAGAAGAAAGGTTTAATTCCAATGAGGTAATTTAAATTCAAATAGAAACTCACCCTTGAACATTTTATTCATTCTCGGTCCCATACCAATTTTATCAGTCTCGACTGAAAAATCTTTTTTTTTTTGCTATTCCGTCATCTCATGGCTTGTGTCTCGTTTCCTTGATATTTATATGTCAACTAAGGTTTGAAAATGTGATAATACACGAGTAAATATTTACTATACATACTTACTGGTTGTTTCATTGATGCACGTTCTTCTGATCATTTGCCGTCCATTAGAGTCAGTATAGAAGTATCCATTGTGGCTTATGTTTGTTTTGAATATGGTCACTACTTCTTTTCCTAGGTCGGTCCTGAAAAGTTATTAACATTGTGCAGGTAATGGAATGGGATAAACCACAAGGATAAACGAACCTATTTCAACAATACTCTGTTACTACCAACGTGGTGAATTACAGGAAGAAGGCGGTTGGCATGCAATTTTGAAAGGTCAAAGTGGTGTGTGCATTGTCGGTGTGAATTGTCTAATACAGTAAACGAGTCAAGTTATTCCCAAAAATGAGGCAGCTTTGCAGGTTTTTGTAACCGAACCCACACAATATCAAGCAAAGCACGAAATAGTTCATAGTAACTCAGGTGCTGTATATTTTCTCTTCTGTTGTATGAAGTAGAAGCCCTGAATCCTAATAAAGATGTGCAGATACCTAGAGACTTTTAAAAGTGATGTAACAGGAGAATAATTCTTATAATTGCAGGATAACATAGGATTCAGAATTAGACGGTTGATGAGCATTTGATGGCGAAGAAACCTGAAGTGATCAAAGAATTTGTGAAAAAGAAGGTACAATACTTCGATCATATCATGCGTCACGATAAGTACCAGGTGCTGCAACTTAACATGCAGAGAAAAATACATTAAAAGGTACCAGGTAGAATGTGGATGTCATGGCTGAAAACCCTGAGAGAATGTTTTCATTTGAAGTTTACCTACATCTTTGTACCGTACTGCTGTGTACAAAATTAAAATAATAAGCAATAATAAAAGATGTTCATGTACAGCATATCTGAAAGTAGATTGACTGCATAAATTTATAAAGTGATGAAAGTAGAAAATGGCCAATTTAGGCATACATACAACAATTAACATTGAGACTTAGTTGCAATGACAATAGTACAAAGAATATGAGAGCTAGCATAAAAGGGTTGAAGCCAGCAAACTATGTCAGAAATACGTTTCTGTAATTGAACTGAATAGTAAATCTCTCTGCCTACCTGGATTGGATTAGTTAATTCTTTTATTTGCCATTTGGTTCTAAATTACAATTGAACCTTATATAAAAAGAATAGAGGATAGTCCCAGACTCAAGGATGTCGTAAGAGGTGACTAATGGAATTTACCAGCGGGAAGGGCACGCTGCCGTCTTATGGCGTTAGCACAATTGGGCCAGACTCGTCCGGGTTAATTATCACACTCGCACCGATTACCGGCGTCAAGTAACGGCCTTGTACCGCTACATCACTTTTTCGCATAGTGTCGAGGACCGGAGCTCCCCCCTCAACCAGAATATCTCAGCGGTCCTTAAAGAGATTTTACCCCAGGAGGGTACCGGCTCTACCAGAGTCGGAGAATCACTCCCCAAGCATTCTCTCTCACGCCGCCCGTCGTATTCTGAATGTTAGTGTGTACATCTTCTCCTAAGTGTTTTTTTTATTTTGTCCCCCAGTCCGTTAACAATAAAGAACAATACATACCCAATAGGCACTGGTCCAACAACCCACTCCAATTCCACGAACTCCTCACCTCGATACAGGCGTATTGTCTGTGAAATCCAGTCGCTAAATTTTTGTCTTATCTCCTTCACGATAGTACCTTTTATTGTATGGTAAGTTACCTTGTCTGTTATCTGAAAAAAGAGTTTACTAAAAGCTTTGTAACGGGTTTTGTGCACTGTGAGGATTATTTGCATACGATTCTTTAGTGCCGAGGAGCAGAAATATACAAGCATTGTTGTATTTCTGGTTGTAAGGCGCCGTAGCCGTGGTCAAATTACTGGGATAATGAAACTTTTTTAATGGAAAAGGACTACAAACAAGCGAACGGGTCACCTGATATTAAGTAATACCAGCTCCCACGCTCTCCTGTAACACCAGAGAAATCAAAGGAGCATTGCCGGCCTTAAGGAAGGTTTTTTTAAAGGTACCCATGTCGTATCGTACCGGAAACACCGCACAAGGAAGATCATTCCACAGCTTGGTTGCACGTGGAAGAAAGTTCCTTGAAAACCGCACTGTGGAGGAACGTCACACATCCAGATGGTGGGATTGTGGCTAAGCGTGGGAAAGTGAAAACGGGTAATAGCAGAGTGCTAGATTAAACGCATTAGCACCTGCGTCAAATCAGGGGTACACGTTTTGAGCAGGATTAAAACAGAGCTCGCCGAACAGTTTTCTGTCTGAACTGTACTTCAGGCATAGAACTGACACCGCGGAATGGTCAGCGTTGTTTTTCCGTCGTAGTTAAGGATCGAGTTGGAGACAAAAAGAGTGTACAGGAGTTCAGCTTTCTCTTTTGCCGTACGGGCCAGGGAGTTATTCCCAAATGAACATTGCTGTATTTGATTCAAATATACTATTTAGATACACATTGTTCAATACGTTATACATAGTATAATCATAATATCATGATGCAATCCAGAAATCGCAAATTTACATCAACACACAAAAAAGGTCCATTTAAATTCATCGAAGCTACTCCAGTTATGACAAGATACATTATTAGATGATACTGTTGGTTATTTTTAAGGTATATTGTGAAACTTAACATGTTTAAGACTGGACATTATAATTTCAACATTACTTGATTAATTCATTTAGTGTTAATTGTGTTAAGATTTAGCTAGTATTGTACTCGTATTGAAAAATCTCTAGAATAGTCTGTATAAACGTATCCGATCCTTCCGCACGGCATACAGAGACGAAAAAACTTTTAAAGACTATCAACCTTACATTGGCTGTTCTAAAGTTTATACTATTTATACCACATGAATTAACTCAAAATATTTTATTACATTTACTGTGCATGTAAAGAATGTAACGTGTTTGTTGCTCTTTTAATAAATAATTGAACATATTTTTCGTACCACCTATTCAATAGTGATATATTTATTATGTGACTAATAATATCGAGATTATATTGGTCTTTCAAAGTCTCTTAAAACAGTGACATAATATTGTGAAGAATTTCATTCAGGCTCTGGCAACTGAATTAATTTGTATTTGGAACACTAAAATAACAAAACTTTGTTCTTATTATCTCGCACTAGGTACAAGATGTAGAGTATGTTCCTCGTAGGTAAAGCAGTCTTATTCTTATGTAAACTTGACTCCCTCTCTGCACTGGAACACAAGGACTCTATTAGGTCGTTCGTTACACTAACGATTCACGCTGCATCCGTGACATAAGATACTGTTTTATACCCTTGTTACATAATCTACTATTGTGCAGGACCCTAATTATAACAATATTCTTACGACTTCTAAAAATAGACGTCATAAATATATCATTGTAATGACTTATCAATTTATACAATTTATTTTTTATTACTTGTTATGAAATATTTTATATTATTTCAACACGACTCATTTATTGGATGCAGCATCTTACAAACTAATTTTTTATGTATATTACAGCCATAAAATACTCTATTTGATTGGTAAGAGTGTTCGTATGTTCTTCTCACGAACTCTACTTTTTCCATATATATGGTAGATTTTGTAATTTAAAAGAAATATTTAAGAGGCATAAAAGGCATTTATTTTCTCAAAATTGATTCTTTTTGATGTCATTTCTAATAACTACTGGATACTACTTCCGCTTCGGAAACAAATGGCGCTCTGAGAGAGAAGAAGCGGCGCAAGAAACTCTCCCAGCATTCTTTTTTTGCGCTCTTTTCAATAAAAGTATACAATATTGTACAGTCATTTCTATAGCTATAAAATAATCACAATCTAGTCCCAGGCTGTCCGATCATTTAGATATTCAGCAGTGGAGTAATAGGATTTACGACAGAGCCATTTTTTATAAAACATTTAAATTTATTTATAGATAATGCCTGAACAGTGGCTGGGACTTAATTATAGAAGTGTATATATTTACCCTTAAAGCTATTATGTATCTTATGACGTGACGATGCCAAAGCGCACGTTTAAGCCTAATTGAATAAAGTTTATTTGACTTTGAATTTGGATTGCCAAATGCCGTTGATGGCCATAATAGTAACATACCGGAACAGGCCTCTCTTTATTGGGCCTAAAGCTGTAAGCCCCAGACTGCAGCGGCTGTTGAAGTTGAGTGTACACGTAGAAGTTTTGCGAAACCATTATCTTAGTACCGTCCTCGTGTTGAAGGGATTCTAAAAGCCCCGTTGTTTTGTCAATAGACAGTTTTATAAACTGAAAATAGAAAAATTATATTATTAACAACCATTGACGTACAATAAACAACTAGACTCAACCACGCTCAAAAATTGTCTGAAGCAAATCTCTGGCTATACGTCTAGGCAGAGTTTTCGTTTAGTTGTGTTTCGACCGCGCTTTGAATACAACGCCACGCAATGTCAAAGTGTTCAGTGAAAAACTGTCCAAAGAACAGCATATACAAACATAAAAAGAATGGAGTCCTTATTTGACGTTTTTAATCATTTTGGTAAATAATTGTATGAATTACTAAAACAAAATGTTCTTGCCTCGTGTTCGCGTCTGTCTCACGCGAGACGTGAGTAGTGTTACTCCTTCTAATGAGCGTATACAATAGACTTTGTACATTACTGCCACGGGAAAGGGGGATAAGTGTTGCATTTTTGTTAGCCGTATCCATAAAACATTTTCAATCCGACCGCCGTGTATCATTGACACGTACCTGTCTGTATATATACATAAATGTTGATTGGTCCAACTCTAAATGGAAGACGTAGTATTCAAAAATAATATTGTGTCTGTAGACACAGACGCCGTAATGTTAGAAGCCACGTTAATAGAAAGGAATATTTTTTTATGGAAAAGGAGCGATAGGGCGCAGAGGTCACCCGGTGTTAAGTGATCACCGCCGCCCACATTCTCTTGCAACACCAAAGGAGCGATGGTGGCCTTTAAGGAAGGCAAGAAGGAACACCGCACACGGAAGCTCATTCCACAGCTCGGCTGTACGTGGAAGAAAGTTCCTTCAAAACCGCACTGTGGAGGACTGTATTGTGGTGTGTCGTGCGAAGGTAATCCGACTAGTTTTGTTACTGGTCTATATATATATATAAAGTACTGTTATTTATTTATTTTATGTATATAATCAATATATATCTCTGTAATGATTGTTACGACCACGCCGTCTACAACAATATTATTTATTACCTTATTTTGTTATGAGTTTTATCATTTATTTATTTTCCTACATACTTATTATATTAGCACTTGTGGCTATATTCGCGACGGCCGCCTTCAAGGTAGCTACTAACAATCAGTGTTAGGTTATACCCAAATAATATGCAGAGTAGCAAACCTTTTTGGGACAAAACACTGAAAACACCTTAATATGTTGATTTAGAATAAGACTTACTTTAGTTTTTTCTTTGGTTCTTCATGTATATTAGTTTTAATAAGATTAGGCATGTATATTATATTCGTAATTATTTAGATAAGTTTTTAAAATTTTGTTCATATTAAGTATTTGTTACTATATTTGTAAATGTTTGCAAGTATTTGTAGTGTTTGTTCCAAATAAAGGTATTCTTTCTTACAGTAATAAACTGCATTACCTCATTTGATATTGTTGAAACCATTTCTTGTTGACCCTCAGGATTTGCTTTGACCTTTTTAATATAAGCTCCATCTGCCTGTAACGAAAAACATTTATGTTGATTTATAACTTTATTCTCTAACTATACATTGTACCTACCTAATGTGTTGTTTCGATGGGGTTCTCAGACGACTTTGTACCACTTTGCTTGCAAAATCCAGTTAGTTCTTATTAGAATCTTACAATCACTAATTTATTTATAATATTTTTCACTTTTGGGAATTTCTGTTAGATTCTATAATAAGCTCCCCACGACCATAACAAAATTGCCTGACAAAACATTCAAGACATAAATAAAAACTGTTTTAATGGCAAAAGGTTACTATAATATATATTGAGGATAAAGAAGTTTAGAGTACGGTACCTTGCATATCGCGAGTCTTTGCGACCCTGTAGCATCTGACGTATTTTTAATTACTTACGTAATTTACTTTTTGACGCTTTTGCGCACTTGTGAACATTTTATGACTATTTACAGATGCTTTTTGTAAGTTTACGTAAATAAAAAAAAAATCTTTTTCATTATAAACCAGTAACATTGACAATTTCATAATTCTTGTACAAACCACAAACTCATTCTAGTTATACCGTTTAAATTATAATATCAAAGAAAAAGAAAACTACTTAAAACTACATACAAATATTAATTCTGTAAAAAAACACAACAAAAGCATACGGATTTAGGAACAACATTACAAAGTAAAGAATTTATGAATACCCTCAATGTTTACAATATAATTAGAATCTTAATATATATAAATTACATGTCCCGTTGTTTGTCCGCGACGGACTCCTAAACTATTGAATGGATTTAAATAGGGATTACTTCATGGAGTGCAGTTTAGTCCAACTTGAGAGATAGGATAGTTTTTGTGTCCCAAACCCATAATTATTTTTATTTGCAATATTTGTTTTGTATGGACATATTTTCCGTGAGAAACTATAAAAAATCTATAATACCGATAAATTAAGATGTGACGAATCGACGTCAGTTCCAGAGATAATATAAACGGGTATTATATGGTAATGGATTTTAGTACAAAGTCAAGTTGTTCTTACAATCTTTTCCTACTTGAATTATAATTATTTCATTAGACAAACATATTCTTACCAACGGATCCCTGATTGGTGTGATGTAATACGAGGTAAATCCCAATGGTGGGATATTTTCTGCCTCGAAGCATAGCTCCTGAATGGCTGTGGACTTTCTGCCCGGCAGGTTGATCACTGCTGCTGGTAATGGAATGAGCTGGTGTTCTACTTCGTCGTCTGTGAATATTGTTTTAATTTTTGAATTTATACTTCTTTAGGCGTGTTATGAAAAAATTATGAGAGTGAAATTTTAAGAATAGCGCACATCACTGTAACACAAAAGTAACGGGGTGTAGTTGGTTCCTAAAATTTTCTGACGTTTGCGACATTCTTTTTTTTTGGTTTCTTCGTCCATTATTAGGATAGTCAAAGGGTTCAAGCCCGTACAGCCGTAATCATTATTTATTAATTAATTGTCAAAGCCATCTTTGCAAGATTTTATACAATATTGTTCTTCCTACAAACGTAGAATAGCACGAGGAATAAATAATTATAAGGATTTTTGCTTTGCTGGGTCAAAGGAGTAAAGCTTCTTGCGTGCATACATAAGTACACATACACTTCTTTACAACTAGATACTGTTGTATTAGATCTCTAAAATAATATCTTATGAATTGTGTCTATGTGTGTATTTCTGAATATGATAATTACTTTAGAAAACGTAGTATGTTGATGTATATTTGTGTATTTATTTGGGTACACTTACAGCAATACATACCAGAACATTGACAAAACAATATTTTAACTGAGCCATTTTAAATATGCCTGCCTAATACAATTAGTAGGTATGCACAGCATTCTAATATAAAGACAAATAACGTTTATATTTACAAAACTATAAGATCTTGAACATAAATAAGTATCTAAATTCATGATTGATTTTTAATACAAAAAATTACAAATGAAGGTATTACAATTTTAGACAAGAAATAAGGCTGATATTCTTTTCAAAACTGAATAGGATATATATAGTCTTCTCATGTATTTTGTTGTAAGCATTACATGATTACACTGACGGTTTCGAAGTCAGTTTTACAATATGTTAGCAATGGCGTACTGATATCAAATGGAAAAGATATAGATATAAGATCTGTCGTAGTTGCGTACGTACATGGTGCTATGAATGAACCTAAATACACAGTGAACTGTCCCTTATACTTCAACACACTTAGGACTGACAATGTAAACTTAAATGAATTTTAAATATATCACAATATGTTAGTTAGTCGGCCGATACAACAGGCAATATGCCAATAATAACATGAGTGTCGACTGCCGAATCAATCGGCGATAACCTTTTGTTGGTAGGTCGTTGACCGCGGCTGTTCAGCATTTTGCTGACTTCAAAGTACAGACGAAGGTGGTTGTGTTCGCATGCTTCCCTCGCGGTCGCGACTCTTCGTCAATCGCTTTCGTCAGTAAATGTATATGAGGACACGCGCAACTTTTAAAGTTATAGGTACTAATTGTATTAGAGCGTAGAGAAAAATTATCAGAGATAATTTTGTTATCACGACAGTGAGAGCTCTTGACGCCGATCAAATATGTTGAACGTCCGAAATTCCGCGGTCAGTATTTACACACGTTAGGCCGGTCCTACATTGGAAGCGGAGTCGGTCTGGCCAGACTCGGCGCTCCTACACTTCAGCTAGACAGGAGCTGACGAACCAGTCAGAATCCTGAGTCAGTACTGTTCCGAGTTCAATATCCGACATGCCGTGAGTCTGGACTAGACGAAAAACAAACCTGTTTGGTTGTTGTCAGACCAGTTCAGACTTGTTCCCTCTCCCCGGAGAGAGCACTGGCTCCAGTGTAGGGGGGGACACGGCGCGAAAATGTTTGTTTTGTTCAGACCCGCTCAGACCGTCTGGTCGGGAGAAATTCCGCCTCCAATGTAGGACCGGCCTTAAGGATATAGCTGCATTTAGTTTGTGTTGGTGAAATCAGAATTCAATCTGTAAACTCGTTTACATGCGTTAAAGCTAAGTTCAAACAGTTCTAATCGCGTTCTTCTTCAAGGGTGAAATTGAGGCTTAGTAATTTATAGGATAATTCTAATAGCTTAAACACATGGTCGGAATTGGTACTGCCGGACCATCGAACGGTCCAATGGGCGCTTCGCACCAATTGGTCCGGCGGCCGCTGACTCGGACAGAACCCGAGAGGTCGCGGGTTCGACTCTCGCATCATTCATAAATTTTGGTTATAAATTAAATTTGTAGTAATTATTGTAAGTTTCAAAACTTACCATTATAATCGCGAATGGTATACTGCAGCGCTATCGCCGGTAACCGAACGTGGTGGTAGGTCTTTATACTGAGAGGATTGTACACCAGCAGTAAGATTGAATCCTGAGTTTCTGAAAACTAGATAAAATGGATTAATGTATCGTAAATGATGTAAGTATAATAAATAAAAGGGAATGCTTTTTTTCAAGCCGCAGTTCTTTGACGGTGCTATCTTGTCACTTTTAGCCTTCGATGAAATATGTACCAGTTTAAAGATAAAGAAAAAAAGAAACATATGGCCACAAATATCCGTGTCGATATTTTTTTATATTTTTATTCGATAGGGATACATCGCTAAAAAGTTTGTCAAAGTAGAAAAAAAATAGCCATCCGACGCAGACACTTTAAGATCCATTTTGGCGCGCTTGGTGAAGGCAACTAATGACGTCATAGTACATAATAACAAACAAACAAGCGGAGTGGTTTTTGGTTGTAAATTGACATTTGTTGTTTTCATTCAAAATGTGCCAAATTTACAAATGAAAAAAAACCTATTTCAAATAAAATTATCAAAAATACTGACATTATTATTACAAAGTATTAAATTGAAAAAAAAAACTCTTAATACCAATTAATATTAATTACTCTCAATTACGCTAAAATTCTCGCATAATGCCTTTATTTTTTTATGGTGTGGATTGATGCATCTGCTGTGCACACAATATCTCTTGCTTTTACTTGATAATTTACATTGACTTACTCGTGAAAGGCATTTAGTGTTTGACATTTGAATATTTTTGTTACATCACTTTAAAAATATTGTAATTGAAATGATTTGTGAAACGATGAAGCTGTAAATGCTGATTCAAACGAGGGCCGAACAGTTTCTTGCAACTTTTTCTTAATAAGAGTCTCTTTTCCAAAGTGGTGGTAAATGTAAAAGTAAAGTTAAGACATTCATAAGTGTCATTTTCTTGACCTACGTGAGTAAAGTGATTTTGATTATATCAAAATTATATGTATTCTTCCTTATGACTGCAGGCACATTTATATACTAATAAACTCGCACTTCTAGTTTTGTATTGTCGGTTAGTAAGAACCATTTAAAGAAAAATAGACCTCTGGTTCAAAATATTTAAAACACTGCAAACAACGCCACCTATCGGGCACTAATGTAACCTCGTGCGTCGGGACTCGCGAGTGGTCATGTCACCCTGTCACCCTTAATATGTGTGCAAACTGCAAAGTTTCATTTCAATTGCCGAATTTCAATTGTCGAATACATTATTTTTTATATAAATCAATCAATTCATTAAATTATTTATTTGCGTATATGCATAGTATGTTACAATGGTACAATATTACAGTTTCACATGAATCTAGGCATGCAAATTAATTAAATGCAATGAATGGTACAAGCACGGAGTAGGGATGGATAGGTACGTATTATGGGGTTTCGTCGAGTATTAATCAATTTGGAACCCTGTGGTTTCTTTGAGGGTAAGTGTTACAAACCTTCTTGAATAAATTATAATACTTATATAAAGTTTTATAATTTTGAATACCTATTTTAAGCCAAGTCTTCATTTTAATGAGACGTGTTGTAGTCTAAACACATCCGGCCAGCCATCAGACGACACCAATTGGCCCGGGGTGTACTCAGTAGTCAGTATGCTCTGGATGATAATAGTAATAATTTTATACGATGGATAATGCGACATACCTCCGAATATGGTCCGCTACCAGACCATGTCCGATGATTCGGTCGTACCTAATCCGATCATGTGTTTAGGCTATTATAAATAATACGTCTCATTCAAATGAAGACTTTGCTCGTTTCTTTTTTTAGATAGCTTTGTCAATTGAACCTGTTATAGGTACAATATGTGAATAGATGTTTATACATCTAGGTACATGTTTAAAATGTAATTATAATTTTTTTATAAGAAAAAGTGAAGAGGCGAGGCAGACGTTCATCTGACGTCTGCCTCCTGCAGTAACTACAGCAGCTACGGCTCCCTCCATAAAATACAATAATGAATACAAATCGGGAGGGTAAGACGTCGCTATTCACACACAAGCATTAACGTAATCTTGTTAGTGGAGGTCACTCAAGCGCTGCAGTCTTAAATTTATAACAACTTTAGCTGTAAATGTTCTTGCAAATAAAGAACTTTGACTTTGGGGAAAACTTAGCAGCGGAGTCATTGTTCATCTATTCTCGATAGATGTCTCTGAATTAAATAAAACAACTTACCCTGCATTGACTGATATTTAACATGTGGCATACAAGAAACTGTTGGCTGCCTTTCGGTCTTCGACTGCCGCCCCACGATGGTGTTAAAATGCTAAGAAATAATGATTTTATTGATAATTGACAAAAGCATACGGTCACCCAGGTAATTCTAATCTAAACCTGGTAGTCTAATTCGACCCTTTCTATGACGTCTTCAGAACATCAATTGCTATAAATACTCACAAAACATCTTTATTTATTTACGGTGTGTGTGGATTGATGAATCTACTGTACTCAATATCTCTTGTGTTTTTATTTATAAATTTTAATTTACTTTCTCTTGACTTACTCGTGTAAAGAATTGAGTATTTAAGGTTTGAGTATGTTTGTAGCATCACTGTACTGTGTACAAATAAGCGTAAGTATACAATTGAAATGATTTGTAAAACTATGAAACTGTAAATGTTTACTTCAGACAATGAGTTTCTAGTTTCTTGCCACTTCTTCTCATAAAAGCACAACCTTTTCCTAAGTGGTGGTAAATTAAAAATGCAAACTTTAGACATTCAAAAGTGTCATTTTCTTGACCAACATGAATAAAGTGTATTTGATTTGATTTATGCTTGTATATTACATTTAAGTACAATGTAAATAAATTTATTTCAAATATGTATCTCGGACACGGCTCTAATGTTTGCACGAAATTTAGGATTTAGAGAACTTTTTGATATTTAAGATTTCCTGATATGCTTGTTTTCCTTATTATTTTCCATTGATTTAAAATAATGGCCATAAATATGTTACCGCTCCATATCCGCTCCAAGTATTCACGAGTATATCTAAACAACTTTAATAACAAATGTATAACTTTTGTAGGAAAGTATAACACTGATAAAATTACCTCAAATATTGGGAAATTTTCTTGGTGCAAACTTCAACAGCGTCTGACAATATGCTTATAAAGTCATTCGCCACATGTTGTTGACTCGTGCCTGAAAATTAATTCCTATATATATGACTGTAGCTTAGCAGTTTAACCTAAAGTATTTTGTTGGCCAATTCTGGAATAATAACAGGAACTACCAATCTGTTGTCTGCGAAACGTAATTTTGTGCACATTGTTTGTGGGCAAACTAATAATATACTACTACGGGTATGTTCCGATATGCACTGCGAGCACTGCACATTGCTATCGCTATAGAAAAAATCGTTCCGTTATGGACTGCCAGTATACTGCCGCAGTACCCTAGGAAAATATATGACGTCATATATCGCCGCCATATTCTACTGTGAGCACTGGCGTTTTCGAGGTAAAGTACTCGCAGTACTCTGATCACGTGATCAGTCAACACCACTCGAGTGCCTAAAGTATTAATTAACATATTTTTAATTTGACAGTACTCCAACAACAGTTTTTTTTAATGAACTAGAAAACTTCAATACACTCATTTGAATGCTGCGTCAAAAAAATGCGGCTGACAGTATACGGGTTGCGTTCCGTTTTAAATAGTAACCAATATAACTGGCTATAAAGGAACGGCTTCACAGTATACTAAATTGACGTCACACTGTATAGTGGTCGCAGTGCATATCGACGATACAATTGGCAAGTTACTAACGGCCGTTTCCAATATACTATCTACAGATATAGATAAATTACTACCTTTTACTGTCAGTAATTAGCTGTCAATAATCTGAAGCTGTCCCAATATACCCGATAAGTCATTCTTATCGCCTTATATTGGGACGCGTGATTTGCAATTTCCATACAAACTTCTATCGCTGGTAAGCTATTAGTCGTCCCATTGACAGACAGCGTGTACGGATAAGGTGAGTTACCGGCGATAAGTTTATTGGGACAGAAAAGTCAACGATAGTTACGATTTATGTAAAGTAAGAGATAGACTGAATATTGAGAACGGCCGTTAGTTATCTCTTCTATCGCAGTCCTCAAAGTAACTTTTATTGTGTCACTGTTTCTCCTAAATATATTCAACACACTTGCTCGTAAAGTGAGTCATATTGCATCGTTCTTAGGGCCATTAACCTAATAATTAGCAGTAGGTATAAAACATTAGTTTTATTTATTTAGAGCACTGGTAAGAAGTCCATCAGTTTTTTTATGACAGTAAGCGACGAGATGAGCAGGACGTTTAGCTGATGGTAATTGATACGCCCTGCCCATTACAATGCAGTGCCGCTCAGGATTCTTGAAAAACCCAAAAAATCTTAGCGGCACTACAATTGCGCTCGTCACCTGGAGACATAAGATATTAAGTCTCATTTGCCCAGTAATTTCATACAGCTATGGCGTCCTTCAGCCCGAAACAATAATTCTTACAGATTACTGCTTCACGGCAGAAATAGGCACCGTTGTGGTACCCATAATCTAGCCGGCTTCTTGTACAAAGGAGCCTCCCACTGGTAAAAAGTTCTAATTAAAATACAATAAAAGATTTAAATCAATTTCAATACACTCGATCACAAGCTAACTATAACACACGTGTGACACGTGAGTACATAATACAATTATTATCCCTACAACCCACAATGTTAGTACGAGAGTAAACAGAGCATTTTCAATTTTACCGGGTTATACAGTTGTTTTGTGACAACTAAGAGGTTATATGACGCTCTTATTGCATTTTTTATTATAACAACCTGACAACCTGTATAGCCGAGTGGTTAGCGATCCTACCTACTAAGCTAGAGGTCCCGGGTTCGAAACCCGGTAGGTGCAAGCATTTATATGATGAATATAGATGTTTGTTTCCGAGTCGTGGATGTTTAAATATATTTATGTATGTTTATATGAATATATGTATGTTTAAGTAAGTATATTGTATTAAATATATCATTGTCTTGTAACCCATAACACAGGCTATATATATAGAGAGTTGTCAAACTTCAACACATTGTTAATTTCAAAAGCTCTGTCAGCATTATTCGTAGCTCAGCGGAAAAGTGTTTACTTTAGACGCTGTAGACCCGGGTTCGATACGCCTACCAGTGTATGGATTTTTTTGGGTTTTGTGAAGTTAAAGGAAATTTCTAGTAAGTTTAGGATCAAATCGAACAGAAAAAAAGGGATGGAAAATGTGTAAGCAGGATAAAAATAGTTAAAAGAATTTTCTAGTACAATTTAAATTTAAAGATGGAATGGGAGAATCATTTTGAAAATAGAACGGATCCGGGGGTATATATGCCGTACTAAGCTTGGCCTACGGCAGTTCTAGTTCTGACTCGAAAGTGTAAAGAAGAAGAAGAAAAGAAGAAGTAGTGAAAAGTGGAAGTGTTCCAAGAGGAAGAAGATAGAAGAGACTTAGTGTTCGGTGCGGTGTGACGCGTTGAAGGTACCGCCGCCCACAAGAGGAACAGCGGCAGACCGGCGAAGTGCAAGTTCAGAAAAAGTGAACGCAAATAAAGACTCGTTCCTATAAGCGGAGTATTATTTCCAATCCCTGACCCACTCCCGTGTCAATATGCTTAACTTGGGGCAAGATAATTTGTGTAAAAAGTGTGTCAATATTATTATTATTCATTTATTAAGGTTTACCGACAGATAGTACACACAAATACTTACAATACACTAATAAATTGAAATATAATTCGTCAAAGAGTTAATACGAAGTTTGCGGAACGTTTGGCGTGTGGCAACTTATGTTTCTAAATATTATCAGACCTAAGTACAAAGAAAAATGTAAATAAAATCAGTAAATAATCTTGATTAAAAATATATGATGTGAATTAACAATAATGTCGTTGAACCATGGAGCCATATATTGACGGCATATCCGAGACAAAGGACTGAATCCATTTACATTTTTGGAATAAATAAATGTGACCCTAACTAAGACAAAAAAACATTTTAATACATGTATATATACCCGCATTTTTTCACTAAAATTATAATTTTGAAGTATGCCTTATGTATAAGTATGTATGTATGTATCACCTTACATCTGGCGCGTGCAAAAAAAGAAAATTGCGCCAAATATCCCATAATTTTTTTTTAACGATTTTCACAATACGTGATTTTTTTCCTCGTGTTGAAAAAGTGCGTATGAAGCTCGTGTACAGCTTCGCCCACTTGTATCATCATCTTAATATATATAAATAATTACGTGTCACGTTGTTTGTCCGCGATGGACTCCTAAACTAATGAACGGATTTTAATAGGGATTACTTCATGGAGTGCAGTTTAGTCCAACTTGTGAGATAGGATAGATATTTAATTCGATTTGGGACCCAAAATTATATTTATTTTCAATATTTGATTTCTATGGACATATTTTCTGTCAGAGAATTTAGTGACACACGGTTTGACAGTTCCTCTGTGAAACAATTTCATTAAAACAACAGGAGGAATTTTTTACGAAATAATTCTTGATGTTTTAAAAATATTATTGGCAAATTCCTATAAAACAGTATTTTTTTTAATTAAAGTGAAACTTTTATTACATCGTCTCAAACTTTTTCGGCTGTGTGTTGCATGTCGCATGACGGTCGGGCGGCGCCTATAGTTCGCAGCAGCTGACCGTGTAGTGTATAGACTATTACTCATTTGTGCCAGTGCTCCACGCTATTTTGTTTGTTTTTATTATTTCCCATTATCATTCCAATTTTCGAAGAATAAAATTAAGATTGATAAAGCGATTTTTATACCCTTAGGAATATTATTCCAAAAAATTTTAGTAAAATGTCTATAATGTGAAAAAAAGTTTCACTTTTACCGTGGTTTCATAAAACCACACGATCCTTTTTATTTTTTATCTACAGAACAACGTCTGTCGGGTCAGCTAGTAATATATAAAGTATTATGTTAGTCATAGTCTGGTCCGGCTACTGGGTCACAAGGTCACTTATAAAACGTACCAGTGATAGCATCATGGTGCAGCACCAGACTGACGGCATGTCTCAACAGATGCAGCTCGTACGAGTCACTCATCCTCGATAGTACTGTTAATTGCTTTACCACCTGAAATACATTCAAAAATAGATTCAAACATTTACAAGGAGAGTTTAAAGTTGAATTTTTATTATTAATTTAGTTAACGAGTTCTGGAAAGATCCATGTAACGTCGGATTAACTAAAATAATAATAAAAATGTAACTTTTACGCAAAATCCTATGTAAGAACTAAGAACACAGTAGCAATTATTACCCGCGTTTTAATGTCGAGTGAAATTTATATTCTCAATTTATTTACTTGTAAAGTGTAATTTTGTGTGCATGCAGAAATGAACAATAGAGAAAGCGTCAAGTATAACACTACTATAATACCTTATTGACTTACCACAAAAAAAAAATCTACCATTTGCGCCACACAATCCATGTATCATAGAATTGGATAGAAGGATATTCAAAAAATTGAGCATTAACAAGCAAATGCACTTTATAAGGTAGGTAATAAATGTAGATTGTAACACATTTCATTTAAAACAGTTACGCAATACGCATTAAATTACTTTTCTGTCACCAAATAAACTACACATTATAACATATTGCGCTCTTCTTCAAAAATGCTTTCCATTTTTGAAAATTATATCCATCCCTTTCCAAAATCTGATAATTTTATTTTCTCATATTTTTTTAATATATATATATATACTAGCTGACCCGGCAAACGTTGTTTTGCCATATAATTTTTTTTAGAGTTAGACCGTTTCTTGGATATTGCTTTATTTTTAAAAAATAAACGTAGCCTAAGTTACTCCTTATTACATCAGCTACCTGCCAATAAAAGTCGCCGGATTAGCCGGAACAAACAGACAGACAGACCGACAGACAAAAATTGTAAAAAATGTTATTTTGGTGTATCTACCGTATATATATTCATAATATACATTTAGTAAAAAACGGTTATTTCAATATTACAAAGAGACACTCAATTTTATTTAAATGTATAGATAATTCACACAATATTTTTATAAATTATAGCCTATATGTTATTCTGGTGTGCAAATATATTGCAAAGTTTCATCAAAATCCATTCAGTAGTGTTTGCGTTAAAGAAGTTCAAACATACATCCAGACATACAACCTTTCACATTTTAAATATTAGTAGGATTTATAATATATTTGTTTATTGTTATATTATAATATATTAACATAATAATGTAACTTATTATTCACAGATTTTAATTTATATTACAGGTACAATACTATACAGTACGAACCTATTTTCAAAAACAACTTTAAGTCAAACAGCTCTTCGGAACTTATTCCTTGACTAAATTGTGATTCATCCCAAACCACAAGCAATGTTAAGGAATAGTTACAGCGCGTTGTAATAATGCTTAAGTTCGTAGCGGCGCCATCTATGTTTGGGCTTGGTACCAATGTGTATTACAAACATGACATGATAATAATTATATTCAGAGATACAGCGCGCTGACATTTCCCGTTGGCTATATTTCGGTTCGAAACGCTATAATGTTTATTTATTCGATTCCCTTTTCCATTTCGGCTACAAACGGACACAGAAATAATTATATCTGTGAAAAACATTATCTAATGACGATATACCTGCAAAAAGACGTGGGCCCGAACTGCAAAATACTTTAGACTTGGTCTTGAACTGTAGAATCCCGTCCAATAAGTGTTACTGTCACTTCCATATGGTAGAAGATCTGCCTAGAACATAAAATAAATTAAATTATAGCGACAATTAAAGAAACAATTCGATAGACAGAACCATCTCTATTGAAGCATCACTTACCTACTGGGGTACCACAAGGTAGAGTTGTAGCTCCACAATATGCTTTATTTTGTATATTTGGTCTTAACAAAACCATTCAACGACTTGTATTATTTCTATATCAACTTAATAATTTCAAAATAACATTAGATGTGCTTCTAATAAGGTAAATCAAGTAAAGAACTTCATTTTTTGCTAAAAATAGCAATTTTTCAGAAACAGTAAACTCTCTTATGTAATTTTACTTTTGAGAGAGTGGCTATGACTTTCTTCTTACTGCATCTCATTTTAGCTAAGGAATTTCTAAGTACCTACACATATTTTGAACATAATTAATGAGTTGATTTGATAACACTACATCAATAATAAGAAATATGTATTTTTAAATCTAATTAGTGATAAAAAAATTTTTTAGGACGACTAAAATATTTATACAAATAATAACTGTACATGCATTCTTAATTATTATGAAGTATATATTAATTCAGTATCAATTTATGAAGTAGATGCTAATTTTTACTAGAGACTTCTGAATAAATCACCGAACTAAATATGATGTGTTTATTACTTATAGATTTTAAATTTACAACAACATCCTGATATACCGATCTCTTGTAATTCTATCGAAGATATAATTTATATTAAATTATTCATAATATTATTTGTTAAAACAGAAACGTCAGAAAAGTGAAGTACAAGTTTTTTCAAGGGAGTATTTAGTAATTGCTCTGATATAAGAAGAGGATTTATGCGTCGGTGATCACTAACGATGTCTTATATGTCACTTTTTTGAAGTTAAACTGTCAATTTTGAATAAAATAAAAGAAAGTTCTCTTCTAATACTTGTGAGAAAAGACGTGAGAACCACGGACGAGTAAAAAAAGAAGGACTCCGTGTCACCTTACAAACTAGTGAAGCACCAAAACAAGCCGGTTAACGTGTAAATACATAGTCCCACGAACACAATTACACTAATACAAGCTGATCGGCCGCCATTACAAGATTTGCCATCGTCTGTGACAGATCAGTTTGCGTCTCAATAAAATATTTTAAACGTGCCGTCGTGCGTTGAGAAAATGTGTAAAATAATCTATCATAATTTAAAAATCGGAGTGTTAAGTAATTGGGGCCATAATGGAGAAAAAAATGTGTTACTGGTATCCCCCGTAACCGCACACACACTAGCATAAAAGTGCTTCACTTGCTAATATCACGGCGCGGAGTTCTTCTTTTTTTACTGGTCCGTGGTGAGAACCAATCAGTAAATACTACATTTCTAGATAGTGAGGATGAAATTAACGTTTACATTGATTTATTCTGTACCTTTTCTGTGTGGATTGCTTTATCTCGCTTTCCGTATAAATAAATTGCTTTCAAATAACAAGATGGTGTGGAATAAAATATGTTCACGTCAGAGATATTCGCCGGGTGAGAGCTAACATGGCTGAAATTTTAAATTATATTTATTAGGAACAATAATTGGCTTAAAATCAAATAATAGTGAGATAATTAAATGTTCAAGGCATTTCCAAATTATAAAGATAAATATATAGAAATATGGAATGTTAGTTAAAATGAGACAGATAAATAAATAAAAGGTATCTAGACTTATCGATGATAAAGTCGGATAATACTACTTGGTACATATCTCGAACGATCGCAATCGGTAATATGACATCGAAAACCTAACATACACAATTTGATAAAAAAAGATTGCAAAAAAACAACCGACATTAAAAAAGAACTATTCCAAAACAACAGATATAATATGCACTAAAAACTAAATAAATAATTAACTAATTTATTAAAACCAACATTCGTGTTTTAATACCCTAGGGGGTAGTAATAGGTTACACAACAGCTGCATAAGTAACTAATAATACAATTTAAGTACTACTTAGTAGCAGTAGATTTAGAGTTTTAACTTACTTAATAAGTTTGTCAATATTCATGAACCAGTTTGCGGCGCTCTGATAGGTGAAGTCTCCTCCCATCATAACCAGAATGTTATCGTGGTCGTAGTATTTTGCTTGCCTCTCTATTTTCGATATAAAATCGTTGACCTACAAACAACAATAATATTTAAAGCACGAACGTTGGCCATTTTGCTATACATAATGATGGACCTGACAATTATTTTATGCGTACACTTATTGTTTCTGTTTTTGTCGGTTCGTTACAATATAATTTGAAATTAGAAATAATAACAAACACTATAATATAGAAGAAATTTTCCCGAATTTTAAATGAATAGCAAGTCCTACTTCCTCACTTAATTATTATTTCATTTATTTATTCATTCTTCTTCAGATATTTGACATTTCTTTTAAGTTTTTGGCTTTTCTTCAAATACAAGTTTGTTGTCTACAAATGGAGATGCTTCAACTTCATCCCATTTATGATGTCTCCCAATTGGTCTAAGACAAGTTTTCTAAATTGTTTTTCTAACGCTGCAGTTATGATTTAACAATGAATGTATTTTTTTAATTTAGAAAATTTTAAAATATGTAGCAGGTTTATGACATATTTTAGGTTCTTTCTTCTTACTTTCAGAGTTAAAGAAATACTAACAGAAATATGAGGGGGGGGGGGAACAAATCATTGTTCCCAAATCACATAAAGGCAATTTCAAGTTACACTAAATTAAAGCTTTTAAAAATTCTTATTTTTTCTCATCTAAGACAAGACGTGTCTGGCATTACTTGTTTTATTTTTGTTAGGGCATTCGTAAATTTTTAGTTCTTTCGTTAAATTAAATGTATACTTATGTTGGATATGTTAGACACCTCCAAAATACATTGCTATGCCCTCTGCATACAAACAACACTGGTGATGCCGTATACATGGGCCATGGAGGTCTCTCTCGGGAAATCTTCGACCAGTGCCGGGAGCAACTTGTGTCTTCTATTGATGCCTCTCATGAGAAGGTCGCGGAAAGGGGTTAATTGGACAAGGTTAAAGACTCACGTTTTCGCGTTTACCACAAAAAAAAAACCCATTTGTCGTATCACCGCTCTTCGACAACACTTCCCTTAAAGCCTCGTCTAGTATCGGAATACTGGGTATTGAAATCTCGAGCGATTGCCAATTCCGTGGTCGCCTGGAGGGCAAAGCCAAAATGGCTTCGAAGAAACTGGGTGTCAGTAAAAGAGCACGGCAATATTTCTAGCCGGCCCACATTCTAGCGCTCTACAAAGCGCAGGTCCGGCCTAATTGTGATTTGAATTCATTAAATTCAAGAAGAGAGAATAAACTGTACGTGCCATACATATGTTGGTTAGAGCTATGGGCTCAATTAATTTTACAATAAAATACCAGACTCTATACTCCGGACTCGGTTTGTATAGAAAGAAATATATTAAAGCTTTTTTGACAAAGAAGGCTTACTATAGTATGGTAGATTCTAAAGAGGATATCGATGCATTGTTATTATCTGGTTCTGTGCAGGCCACCTAAAATTGTATAAAATTACATTACATAGGCTAAGTTGTCATATGATTAAAAATATGGCCTGGGAGTTTCTTATAAGTTCTTCTCTCCATGTCAAAGCCCGTTTACGAACTGATATAGCTTCATGTCGTTTACCAAGTGTTGTTGCAATATGCTATGTTATTGTCACTCCATATGGTAAATAAATATTATTCTATTCAATTCTATAGCTCTTACCCGTTTATCTGCATTAAAGGCCTTACTATCCGGGTCGTCAACAATAGGCTCGTCATTGCAAAGGAAGTCGAAACAGAAGCCTTCAGGAGCGTTGTAAAGGTTGTATAGAGTATGAGTCATTATGTCTGACATCTTACCTGCAATATTATTATTACGAGTCAGGACTGCAGGTTCGGAAAACACCAGTACAATTCAAAATTATTTATTACACGTCATCGCAGTCAGTAATTAGGGATATTAAAAAATAATCGATTTTTGTTTAAATCGATTATTATTTTCTTATAATGAAGGATTCGACTCTATTATTAATATTATTCTTACTGAGGTCTACTTTTAGTAAAACATAAAGATGTAAATAGCCGCTTTGGAGTGTTTTTTCTCATTCTGACTTAGGTCAATAGAAGAAGACAGAGCGAGAATTAGCAATGCTTTAAGTTAGCAGACTATTATGAATAAGGGGGGTAGGATTTTCTTCAATCTGTACAGCGCCATCTGTTGGTGGACGGATGAATCAAGCCTCACATGATCGATTAAGTTACACAGTTTTCGGTTTGTTTCGTTATCAAGGATGTGGTATTAGTGTTATGCACAATATCAAATGAACGTTATGTAATGCGTTTCAACTCAAAACATATTGTCACGTAATATTATAAATAGCACTTACCATCGAATTCCTCCTTAAAAGACCAGTCTTACTAATTTTTGAAACAAAAAAAAAATAATAAATAGTAGGATGAAACCCATTGGAAATGGAAGAAATTATAACAAAAATGAAAGGAAATTTTTTTTGGTTTTTTATTTTATCATTTCCAAAATCATTTTTTTCACGTAATTTGGTGAAAATGTACCTTTTTATATCCCAAATACACTGTAATTTATTAGAATTGAAATATTTATTTTTTCACTTTATTTTGACTCAAATATCGAAAGAGAACCCTTATTTTCAATGGAAAATTCACCCGTCAAAATATCAGTTTTTTCAAAAAATTTATCTGTTTTCTGTTTGTCAAAATCTCTAGTTTGCGATAGTGTAAAAAAATATAAAATATAAATTACAAATGTTCGGAAAATTTAAGCCCATCAAAAGGCGTCTCATAGAGAATTCATGCATGTTATTTCGTAGCAGCAATATGGATTACAATTAAACTAAAACTAAATTTTAAGTTCAATTAATGCTTTTTTAAGTCTATTTTTAGCAAAGTACGGACAAAAAAGATAAAGTTATAAATCTGGCCTGTTTTCATGCGTTGCCCAAAAGTAAGAGGCTCTTTACCTAGTATACTTATACATACAAATTATCAAAGGAAAAAGGAGTATCAATGTCGAATATGCCATTAGAGGCTGTTAAATAATTTTATCTACACCCCTGCTTTAAATCCTCTATTAAAGATTCTGAAACAGTTAGCTTATTGCCAACATTAAAACACCCAATGTTCTAATAACCATTACATCATCCAAAAGAGTGTTGTAATGTTGTACTGAATTTCATAACAACACTCCTATGTTTTTTATCCCTTCATGCGCAAAAAGTTTCTACATACAGCCACATTCTTATTACTCGATGCGTGGTTTCTGTATGAATTTCAAAAAAAGAACATTTTCGTTTACGCGCGTTCCACACTACCAGAACGTGGCGCGCCGTAAAAAAAAAGTAGGTTATTCGAATCCCCGCCATTTTTATTCTTAATTTTTATTGTTTTGTTTACAAAAAATGAGCGATTCATTTTAAACGCTGCAAAAGAACATTATATTTGAGTGAATTTTAATTATTGCACTATACAAAATGTAAATTACTACTAAAATAAATAATTGTTTCATTAATACTTAGTTTATTTGTATATAATCAGTAATGAATGATATTAGGTTACTACTAGGACTGGTGTTTTAATGTTAGCAGTAAGCTAACTGTTCCAGGATCTTTTAGAGGATTCATATTCTGGGTGTAGACAAAAGTCTTGTATGCAACTGTTGATAATTAGGTATTAAAACACTCATGTGATACTATTATCACACGAGGCGAAGCGAAGAAATCCAAATTCGAGTTTTAATACCCTTTATTTCACAACAGTTGCATAAATAACTATGAAGCTTTTACAAACGCGGCGGTTAAGGTAGTAATGACATTTGAGGACGCTTTCCACGAACATTCCCACGAATCGGGGCATGCATGTGATACCTCAAAAATAAAATATAAAATATTTCAAATAAATCAGATGCATAAAACTAATTACCAAGGACGTCACTCCCTCTCCATATAAACTCCATTCTGTCCTCTTCTATCATTGCTTCTCTTTCCCTGTGGTCAACTCTTCCTAAAACATATTAACATAAAATCAGTAGGTAGGTATTGAATAAATTTATTCACAACAAAACAATGGGTATAACTATATTTACAACACTTAATAATATTAGATTATGTACTACGCGGTATATGCATTTTCACGTTGGATTGGAAGCCTAATCTGTTGGCCGAAATAGCTGCCAGCGCTTGGGCTTCCAGTAGCGCTACTGAGGCGCGGAAATAGTACTTTAAACATTCATCGCGCCTTTGGATCCCAAGGGCCAAGTGTCTCGACCACGAACTGTAAAAAATTTAAGATCTTCTTCGACCGACATATTTGCGACGTTTGCTGTCATCGGCAGTCCAAGCAGCAACCCCAGCACCAACTGACGTAACTTGGACATCGAAAGAGTCAAAGCGTCAACGCAAGTTGCGTCCCACACCAGCACCCTTCTCCGTGTCCAAGCCATTAGGGTCATTCATAATTCAACCGGACGCTTGCATTCGTGACGGGCACCACCATATTCTCTTAAATAGCTGGTATATTAAGAACGGCAAATGTCCTGCAAATACCTTCTTTGATGCTGGCGTGACGACTGATAAAGAAATAAACATTTTGACTGTTGCATCACAATACATTTTTGATAATGTTCTATATGTTCATAAGCATATTAAGGAATTTGCTAGAAACTGTGACAATCATAATGTTAACACGATGAACAACCAAACTTATGTCAACTACTCGGTTAAGTCGAGTTAGTAAGTCTTTTATTGGGCGATGCTTCTACAACATGATCTCGGAAAATGTATGAAAACAAATGTGTTACGAAATTTAAAAGAATTGTTTAAAAATGTTTGTGTGGGAAATGTTATTATAACATAAATGATTTTCTTAATGATACCACAGACTGGAAATTAAGCGGACACCTTCAGGCTCTTTAGTTATAAATGTTCATTGCACGATATTATATTGTAATCCATATTATTATAAAAATAAAGCCTGCTGAGCTTCTTGCACCCGTTCTTCTCAGGTCTGAGGCAGTCTATTTTGAATGGATGGTAGTCTTTGACGTTCGTGATTTTGAATAGTCCAAGAGCATCTAAATACTAGGAAGATAATATACTATGTTAAATAAAATCAAAATACTCCAACTCCGGAGCGGGCAAACGCCCAGCCTTAAAACAAAAAAGTGATCAGTAGAATACACGGTATACATTTCGAAAAAAAAATTGGTTGTGTGTACATTCGGTTTACGGACGATAATTTTATGTGATGACGTCATAAAAAACGTTGAAGATAAATTGCATACTTTTATGAACTGAATTATTTTCACAGAATTATCATTATTTTCTATAATACAAAGGAGTGAAATTTTTTTTTTATAAATTTATATTTATTTTTAATTGTACAAATATTTTTATGCTTAAATTAAACCACACCGTAGGCCGGTCGTCCCTCTCTATCTCTTGTTCCTCTCACTCTTTTGCACGCTCATCTCAGACGGAACAATGAGTCATGCTTGTTCGTGCGAGCAGTTCTTGAACGCCCTTCATGACTTTATAATACGTTGTCAAGTCAAAACAGGCCCGATGAAATCGTGAAATTAATACCATGAGCGCTGCCCATACTTTAGCCCTTGTAGGTGGAATGTGAAATCGACCTGGACAAACGGCCAAATTTACGCTCAAAATTTCCAAATATTTTTCGAGACTTTTATCGAGTCTTAACTTTAAGTCTCTTACCTAAGAAAAGTCCATCGTACCCCATTTGAGCCAGTAATGAGGTATGCTCTTTAGAATGACCATAGGTGTCGATCTGCCAAGCTGCCTTTGGCTTCCCGCATGGTCCTAGAGTGTCGTTTATTTTCCTGGAAGAGAAAAACTTCGATTGCGTCCCGGAAAACATTTAGGTAAGGAAATTATGTAGGCATTATGAGGCACTGCATTGTGATGGGGAGGGCGTATCAATTATCATCGGCTGATCGTCCTTCCCGTTACGTCCCTTATTGTCACAAGAAAACTAAAACGATTCATGCAGAATTTAACAGAACAAATATATTTACAGACCTTAGAAAATACATCAAATAAAATATTACTATAAATTTCGGTGTGCAGTTGGGGTCCCCCATTTTTATTCTAATTAATTATGCCTAATTGTCTTTTTCAAAAAGCTATGATAAATTTCAATATGCATGACCTATATCATAAACCATTGAGCTTTGCCTTATGTTACTAAACTACGATTACAAATTAATGACTCAAATTCGCTAGTATGTACATATTCACTTATTCATTTTGGCAAGCCCTAGCTATGACATATTTAATACCATTCTTAGATGTAGGAACGCACCCCTTTTATTAAGTATTACAAGTCTATTCTTTTAAGAATTTATGTACCTGAGTCCCCATGTATAAAGATCGATAAGTTGCAGATAATACGTGGTTGCCTCATCAGCTTGAACCCAGCCACCCCCAGCAAACTGGATCCGTCCTTCAGCTACTAGCGATCTGAATGTAGACCGAGTGGCACCACGTTGTTCCTTCCACCAGCGCCAAAAATAGGCTGTTTCTGACACTGTGAATCTGAAAATAATTTGGTTATGAGCCTAATCTTATTTAGTTACTACTTTGATTAGCCTTCAACCTACAATCAAAAGACCAAAAAATTATACATTTTCTCTAGTCACTGGTACTGCTTTGAAAATAAATGGATGAAGAGAGAAGAATTTGAGCAAGAAACTCCCCCGGTATTTTATGAATTTGAATAAATATTCAACAGCAATAACAATGTAGCACATAGTTCACCATAATAAACTATACTGAGACATCTCTCAAACATGATCTTTGGGAACACTACAATAGGGCTCCGATCGAACAGTAATCAAATGCCGAAATTGGAACTGGGTTGGCCGCACAGAATGAATTCAGATAATAATCCCAAAAATAACTTAAGGGTCATCGAGGAAGCAATGAATATCTTAGAAACCTAGAGTGAAGTAAAAAGTAAAGCTACTTAGTAGAATAATCAACCGGCTGCTGTAAGCGGGGCCAACAGGGCATACAGGATCTAAGTGGTAATCTTTACGTATGTTACCAAAGGGGTTTATATGCTATGAATGATTTTTTGAGATTGGTTAAAATGAAGATGGACTGGATACATAATAAGCGAGAAGGACAAATGGAGGAAAGCAATGATACATTGGTATCCGAAATATAACAAGCAGGAAATTAATAATTAGCGTTCAAAATATGAGAGGATGAGCTAAGATCAAGAGTGGGATCCGGCTTTATATAAGAGTAGGCAAGACCTGGATCAGATAAGCTAGAGATTGAACAGAATGGAAGTATATGGCGGAGACATTTGCCCATAACTGATAAACAGAGCGAGATGAACGCATCATTTAATGTTTATCTACACCCATGCTTTAAAAGCTCCATTAAAGATTCTTGAATTCATGAAAAAGTTAGCTTCCTGCTAACATTGAAAAATCCAGTCCTAGTAACCATAATATCATACAAAGAAGTGTTATTATGAAAACGGATGCTATAATGTTGTACTGAATTTCATTACAACACTCGTTTGGATGATGTAATGGTTATTAGGACATTGGGTTGTATGGTAATATAGTATCACATGAGTGTTTTAATACCCCTTATTACACAACAGTTGCATAAATAACTGAAACTTCACTATTTAAGTAGTCTGTTTTTAAATAGTAATGACCCGAGTGACTGCAGTTAGAAGTGTAAAGAGGGTTTTTACTCTTATTATTATCATCACTACTACCTACTAGCTTCTGTCTGGAACACACTACAACTCTGGCACCAGGGCATCACACTGACAGGATGACAGGTTACCGACAGTTGAAAACGATCTGTTTGGTTGTCAATCTTGTGTTTAGGAATCTCAATGGCCTCCATTTACAATTTTGGTATTTAGTGTCACTCAATTTATAATTTAAGGGCTGTAAACCTCTAACCAGTGATGATCGGCTATATCTATGTTCTTGACCACTCTCAGGTGTTCCTTACGCTGTCAGGCTATGCGTGTCGTATGAACTATTAAGGTTTACTCCCATAGTTTCAGTTGATCTCAAAGCTTTAGTTTTTCAAGTTGGAAGTGTTAAGTTATTGTAGTGGGCGCAAGTGTTGTTTATTATTGTTGTATTGTATATGTGTGCGTAAAGATGGTTTTCATGGATCATTTCCACGTTTGTAATTTTTCCCTTCACACCTTTTATAAGCGACAGGAAAGCAGATAAGTGGACGTCACGGATTTGGGTTATCAAAGAAAAGAAGAGAGTTTGCAATTTAAAATTGCAGTGATTAATTTCGGACATGTGCCAATTTTTCATATAAATGAGTTGAAATATCAGACGTCCTCATAATCCCTGAATCATGGCACATATCCCTAAGCAAATCCCCTTATTGAGACGAACAAAACATTAACCTTTTGCAAGTGAAGTTCAGAGATCTGGTCACCTTGAGGCATAAGAGAATGAAGATGAGATGATTAGAAAAGTGCTACTATGCCATAAATGATTTCCTAAACGACTCAAACGAAAATAAATAAAAATATGGGCCTCCTTATATATATCTCCCTACTACGGTCTGCTGCTCAGACCAAAGGGAAAAGTATTCAGAGAAAATGGGTATCTATAATACTGCCTTGTACAGTTGGACGTAGTTTAAGTACGTTTAAATTTAATAAATATTAGTGTATTCCATACTGTGGGTTGGGCTACTAAGTCATGATGTCACTTAAAGAGTCTATGTCACTTAATAAGTAGGGCTGCCATTTTTTGTCAGTCCTACCGTGTCAATCACGTGTCCAGTTTTGTGTTCTTAATTCAATTTTGACATGATTGTGGTTTGGAACGTTTCTCTTGAATTACATCCCATTATAGTATTTACTCCAAATGTTATATTTACGGATTGTATTTATGGAATTTGAAATTGAAATTAAGATATTAAGATTTAATAATTTCTCATAACTGTTACATAACTTTATTATTATTTTGGGAAAGAAAAAAATCAAGAGGATGTGAAAATATATCTACTTACTTCCTTCTCTTATCATGAAGTAACTCCGATAACACAGAATGATAGATCATTTGTACATTTGCGGTACTGAGTGACGTCTTAGCTGAAAATGTAATAGCATAAACTATATACGTCTAATTAGAGCAGATGAGGCAACGCATGACAACAAGCCAGGTTTATTACTTTAGTGTGTTTGACAGCTAAGTATTACACTCGAGATACGTGAGTCACATTGTTTTACGGCCGTTTTCAGTAACGTAACTCTAGTTACGGATACATTGCTGTCACTGTTTAATGACAAGATCTTATCTATCCATAGTTATGTCCAATATAGTTATAACAATGCTTTATGTCGATAGATTATTGAAATGCAAGTAAGCGTAAAAGGATAGATTATTCTACCTCTAGTAAGTTAAACTAAGGATAGATAGGTTATTGAAAACGGCAGCTAGTGTACTTGCGTTGCTGAAAATAGAGGTTCGCCGCTTACAAATTAAGAGTTTAGAATGTAATGATTGTAGTACCTAAAAATTATAAATATTAAATACTAGCTGCCGCGACAGACTTTGTTCTGTTCATAATAAATAAAATTTTATAAATTTTAAATCTAAGCTACCGAAAGAAATTTAAATAAAACTAATATTTATTTCTGAATGTGCTATGTAAAAACGCCCCCCAAACCGCCTTGCGAATGAAATTTAAAAACTATAGGTGAAAATGTCTTATATGTAGATATGTAATCATAATTATAAACTAATGAAACAAATTTCAATGTCCCATTAATGGTCCCACTCATACGTTCTACCTGTTCTTAAAGTGCATAATATGTATTGATATTATAACCGGAACAAGAATACGTTATATATTTTTCGACACAGTTGTTCAATATGGCGTAGGTACTTGTGTACAGGTGTACTTTCGGAGGCTATATCTCTCCTCGTCTATGAGTTCGTTATAATATATTATTGCTGATTCAGGTACTATGATTTTCTCAAAATTGATTCCCTTAGAATTCTTTTTGTCATATCTAATAATTACTAGATACTACTACCGCTTCGGAAACAAATTGCGCTCTGAGAGACAAGAAGCGGCGCAAGAAACTCTCCCAGCATTCTTTTTTTGCGCTCTTTTCAATAAAATTGTCAGTCATTTCTATCGCTATAAAATAATCACAATCTAGTCCCAGGCTGTCCGATCATTTAGTTATTCAGCAGTGGAGTAATAGGATATACGACTGAGCCATTTTTTTTATAAAACATTTAAATTTATTTATAGATAATGCCTGAACAGTGGCTTTGACTTTAGTCAAAAGGGTATATGTATACACTTTTATAATTTATTATACCCTTAAAGCTATTATGTATCTTATAAAGCCTACTAGAATAAGTTACAAGGGCCTACTAGAATTAGTAACAAGATAAGTATGTCAAGTAGATATGTTTTTTACAATATTAGTCGAATGCCCCACTTGGTTCATTGTATTATTTAGGTTATTTTATTTGAAGAGTTTTAGTATATAACGTTTAATATACTTAAATTTCAAATCAATGGAACATATCCTGTGCTGCTTTTGGTGAAGAGTTTAGGTCTTTGGGATTTCGGTGAAGAATTTATCAAAGTCGTTTGTAATTTCTGTTTCCGAGTTTATAACGCGATTATTAACACGTGGAGGTGTTACGGGAACTTGACCTATAAGTTTCATTATTATTAATGATATTCCAAGCTGATTTAATTTATTATTACTGTTTTTACTTTTATTTGCAATTTACCTTAAAGAGCTCAGAGTATTTTTTTACATAATATGTTTTAAAATCTTCACTATTATTGTAATGTTTCATGACTTTTATGGATACCCATTGTTGCCCTTCAATCATTAAAACTATGTTTGTTGTTACCATTATTGAGGTATCAAATCCTGTAAAATTCCTTACAGAAGGACGGAAGAGTAAGTTACCTACAGTGATAATTAGCACTTTCACAGTGTAAAAATGGTATGGTTAATGGTATTTACCAAATTATTTCTAAGCCTTTCAAGACGGCTACCAGTAACTGGTATAATCGTCACCTTATTTGGTCTGTCATTATCCAATCTTCGATTTACTTTTATAAGTTGCCCACTATAGTCGGACTCAAAAATTTGTGAATATATTATTTAAGCAGGTTTCTGCAGTAGAAGTAATTCTAGTAGGTTCCCGAAACACATTGAACAAATTTAGACTTTGAAATAAATTTTTAAACTTAGTACAATTGACAGAAGGTTCAAGTACCTAAGTTTAAATTGAAATCTCCACACACTATAATTGACTTGCTGGTTTTGCAAAATTTTGATAGTACTACAGTAGTAGAGGCTAACAATACTCTTCTATTTTTACATTTTAATCTATTATTAACAATAATTAGGGAATCTCCATTGCCCTACTTCTACAAAACGGACTGACAACTTTATGTTCCCTAAAACTACATTGGAGCTGATGACTTTTACGCCAATGTTCTGTAATACATAATATATCTATATTACAGCAGCATAAAAACAGTTCAATTTCTAATTCCTTACTTGAGATACCTTGTTTTTTCTGGTGAACAATATTTATGAGCTTTATATTATGATTATCCCTAGCAGGTTACTGGAATGCAACAGCAGGCAGGCAACTTATAAATTAACATTTACATTTGGTGAATGTTGCCTATCTTGTATAATAATGCAAGAGCTGTCCTCCCTTGTCAAATAACTTAATCTGAAATTACTTGAAGAAAAATCTTCATTGTTATATTTTGTACATTAGTAGTACTACTACATTCCCCAATAGAGGCTTGTATGTCAATTATTTTACAATTTTGCCCAATAGAGGCATTTTTATTAAATAATACTACAGAGGAAGTAGTTTGTTGACTAAGACTATAAGCTACTAAAGTAGCCAGCTGTAGCTTAAATCTAAGTGGTGGGTTTAGGTTACCAACCAATACTTACTCCCATAGTAATATTCATCGAAGGTCTTCACCCAGCCTGCGTCCATGTGAGAATGAGCAACAATGTGGACGTTCAAAGCCCCATCTCGAGTTATCGGACATTGCTAAAATAAAAATTATTTTTTTAGTATTTTCTTTGATGAACGCGAGTGTTACACATTTAAATAAAACACTTTATAAAGCATTAAAACGCGTGTAATTGAAACCTGGAAATCTGGAAAGATCTTGAAACGTCGGGTAAAAATAATAATAAAAATTTAACTTTTACGCAATATCTAATGGAAAATAGTATCAATTGCACGTGTTTTAAACCTTTAAAAAGTGTTTTATTTAAATAATTTTGATATTACTGATCTAAGTTTAGTATGTGTAATGTGTACGCGTAATACCTACTCTATGGTAAATGGGTGAATACTAAAGAGTTTCCGTAGTCTGATTATAAAGGCATTATATTCAGAGCATTATTTAACTACAAGGACCTTAATTCTTAAGCGCAGGTCCGGCCACACATGGAGTATTGCTGTCATCTCTGGTCTGGCGCACCCCAGTATCAGCTCGACCCATTTGACCGCGTGCAACGTAGGGCAGCTCGAATTGTCGGGGACCCAGTGCTCTGTGAACGGCTGGTTCACTTGGCGTTGCGTAGAGATGTCGCTTCATTGTATGTCTTCTACCGCATTTATCACGGGGAATGTTCCGAAGAACTGTTTAACCTGATTGCTGCCGCCGAATTCTACCTTCGCACGACACGCCACAAGTTAGGATATCATCCCTACCATCTGGATGTGTGGCGGTCCTCCACAGTGCGGTTTTCAAGGAGCTTTCTTCCACGTACTACAAAGCTGTGGAATGAACTTCTTTGTGCGGTGTACAAGGAAGTCGTCCCTATACGACATGGGTACCTTCAAAAAAAGCACGTTTACCTTCCTTAAAGGCCGGCAACGCTCCTGTGATTCATCTGGTGTTGCAAGAGATTGTGGGCGGCAATGATCACTTAACAACAGGTGACCCGAACGCTCGTTTGTATAATATAATAAAAAAAAATCCGAAATGTTGGTATTAAACATATAATTTAATGTAAAAAACTTACCTTATATCCACATTCTATTTTACTGGTAGCGCTTCTAACAAAACAAAAGTTTACAACAAATACCATACATAACATAAAGTACATATTTGACAACGAAACAAGAAGATAATTTTTAATAATCCATCGTTTGATGTCTTCAAAGTTAAACTGTCTTTAACACAAAATTACTGCAATTGCCAATGGATTTGTTTATTATTAGGCTGCGATACACTGTTATTATATTTTACATACATCATTAATATAGGAGTAGTTTTGAGAGCGAATATATGACGTAGTACCTGGTGTTAAGTAGCATTATCAGCAGACGTGGTAAGTTCTGAGCTATAAAGCATCAAAAAAGACCAACGGCGTAGCTTAGTGCGAAATGCCCCCGATAACATCACCCTGCGCTCATCACCCAGAATCCAAAGTTTTTGTCAATATTACAAATTACTTACTTAACATCTTGAAGATTCACTTCAAGTAGAACTTTTTACTCGCGACCGCGCGCTGAACCTGTACAAAACAACACTAGTAGCGAAGTTATTCTACTTAATATCGGTGCTATGTGCTTCATGCTACGTTCGCCCTTCCTCACTCTATCTCAATCAGTTTCAATCATTCTCTCCCTATTCTTGGGTAGAAACGTCCAACATTTTCGTGACACTCTATTGTGTTTCATCCGTAAAAATTTTAGCCTCATGCGCGCAAAGAAGTTTCACTTCAAAAATTCAAAATTAGAACGTGTTTATTGTGTCAGAAACTTCGATCGTCGCCCGACATTCCGCATATTTTTCTCTAAATAATGTCTACATGCAGAATACATGTCCTGGCCGCCCGCACGGCGAAAATTATAAGTGAAAAGGATTTTTCTGTACTTCTCTCCACGGATTGAATTGAAGCAGTGTTTTGTTCCTCCCAGGGCTCGCGACCCACTGATTGGCGGTTCCCGGCAGAAGGAGAAAGCCAAGCTAGACTACAATAAAAACACAATTTTAATGAGAACGACGGCCTTGTATCTTTTTCAACAACAAATCGTGATTTCATTTCCAAATGGTAGTGTTTGACTTTCAATAAGTGATTCCATATCCTATTTTGAATAAATATATGAAAATTTATTAATTTAATGCCAGAGTAGTTAGTTTATTATTTATGCACACGATAAATATGACACGAGAGGCTATGAGCGCTTTCGCACTACGCCTGATTCGAATCCGATCCGTACCCGTGAAAAACCGGTCTGAAGTAGTCGTAGAACTATTTCTATGGTAGTTTACGCACTAGATCCGGCTTCCGGCTTCCGTCATCCGATTTCTTTTCGTCAACCGTAACAAATAGTTCTACGAGTACACTGGACGGGATACGGATCGGATGAACGCTGTTAGTGTACCATTTTTGCCACATTTCCTCGTAGGTTGAATCACATAGATTCTGTATATCTGTTTTTTTTAGTGTCCCTTTTTCGTTTCATCAATCTTAAAAATCACAACAAAAATTAATTGATATTTAAGTAAACCGCATTGTGAACATGTCTTAATCAGATTTGGAATACAGACCCAGTTACAGGACCAGTGATTACATAAACATTCAACATTACCCACTATTGTTCGATTCGCTGATGTGAAACCTATCATACATAACAAATTATTGTTATTCAAGGAATAAACACAGTCTCGTTGTATTCAGAATTCTATTATGTTTTGCGTAGATAATAAAATGTATGAAATTATGTTTTATAAAATATAGCACATTATTAAAGCAAAATTTTTGGCAATATTAATTATATTATAATTATTATTTTCATGGATATACATAATCTTTTTAACCGACTTCAAAAAGGGTATCAATTCGATCGTTATTTAATTTTATGTATGTACTCTGAGATTTATGATCCGATTTACGCAATTTTTCGATGCAGGATCCCATAAATATTTTATATAGTTTGGCCCAGTAGTTTTAGCATTCTATTAATATATAAGTTGTACTGTTTGTTTCCCGAACAAAATAAAAAAAATAAATAAATAAAAAAAATATTAAGGGTATAGGTGTATTAAATTAAAATTTTAGTTTTTAATACTTTACAGTTTATGAAGTCGGTTTTATTAAACGTAGTTATTTTATTTTGTTAATATTACTCTTATTTATATATCTTGACTGTCGACCTTTACTTGACCTGATTCTTCTGCCGCTTCCTTGTGCGATATTTCCACCACGTTACGACACCGGAACCCTTAAAAAAGAGCGAATGCCTTTCTAAAACGCTATTGTGATTCCTCTGGTGTTGCAGCAGAATTTAGTCGGTGGTGATCACTTAATATCAGGTCACCCGTACGCTTGTTTTACCTCCTCCTCCATAAAAAAAATTTGATGTTACCCTAACTTTGCAAAATTACTTACTACTTATTACAGAGTTGTGATTGCATTTACACTTTGGGGCTAACAGTTCTACTGTTTAAATGAAACTTGATTAATATTTTTATGAGAAAATGAAAAGACGACCAAGATTTTCACCTGATTCCAACTGTTATTCACTTCAACCTCCAACAAACTGAAACTCTACAACTACGACATTCTTCAAACTGAAACTCTCTTGCTACGACATCCTTCAAGCTGATACTCTCTAAATACGACATCCCCACCTTCGACACCTTCCACGGGTTGACATTAAAAGATCGCTTTTAAACAAATAAATATAATGAGGTAGCTTAGACAATTTTATTTATAAGTAATATTTAACGACATATCTATATAAATAAAATGATAGGTTTTTTAATTTGTCATCACGGAAGTGCTACTGGATAGGTTTCAATTAAGTCTTCTTAGTTTTATTCGATGGATCTTCATCATCTCAACCGGAAGACGTCCACTGCTGGACAAAGACCTAATCAAAAGATTGCCATGATGATCGGTCCTGCGCTACCCTCATCCAACGTATTACGGCGTCCTTGATCAGATCTTTGGTCCATCTTGTATGTGGTCTTAATTGCCCCACCGGTCATCTGTCCGTCAAGCTATGTGCCCTGCTCACTGTCACTTTAGTTTTGCAACAATAGAGGCTATGTCGGTGGCTTTGGTTCTCCTGAGGATTAAATAAAAATTGTAACCAAAATTTATGAACAATGCGGGACTCGAGCGCTCTTCCAACTGAGCCAACCGTTCGAGTGACATACGGTTCGTAAATCTTAGTATGTCCTACGGATCTCCTCAATCTGATTCGATTTCGCAGGGAAACTCCGAGCATAGCCTCTCCATTGCCCTCTGAGCGACTATAAGTTTTCTCATAATATTATGTATCGCTTATAAAATGCTCACAGAATACCTTTATTTATTAACGGTGTGTGTGGATGATGCAGCTACGACATCAACTGTACTCAATAACTTTTGATTTGTATTAATTTACTTTTTTGACTTACTCTTGTCAGGCATTGACTATTTAACGTTTGAGTATGTTTGTTGCATCACTTTACATATTATATTGTAATTGAAATTATTTGTAAAACGATGAAAATGTAAATCATGATTTAAAACAGTGGCAATTAAATTCTTGCTACTTCTTCTCATAAGCTCAACACTTTACGAAGTAGCAGTAGATTCAATGGGATTTTTTTTGACATTCATAAGTGTCATTTCCTTGACCTACATTAATAAAGTGATTTTGATTTGATTTATGTCCTTGGCCCTCATCTAAAAGAGTATTGCGATAACTTCATCTAATATAAAGTTATAAGAAACAATGATTTATATAAGCAGCACGTGGTCAGTCACGTGTGTACACGAACGGATACCCGCGTATCAAACAGTAAGCAATAAAACAACGTAAATGAATCAAAAATATATTAACAAAGCTAAACTAAAACTAAAATACAACTATACATTAACAGTCTTATGATAATCACTAGATATAGCGATACACAGTTGATATGATAAAAATATAGTGATATATACACACAGTCAATAACGTATATTGAAAATAAAATAAGTTTGCAGTGCTTTTTATATTTTACCACCCAGTACGTGTTTACTGTCCGAAATTTATTACCGTAGATAATTTATACGTCCAGATAGTTAGACAACCGATGAACACAGGCTAAGTTTTAATTACTTTAGTGTGCCTGACAAGCTACGTCTTACACAAGCGATTTGTCTCTTTGTGTTAGTGTGCGTTGCATTGCTCAAAATAGGTAACCATCAACTAAATAAAATTTGAAAAACAAAATTTTATGAACGATGCTGGACATGAACCCACGACTTCTAGCGTTCCGTGCCAGTGCTCTAACGAACTGAGCTAACCGTTCGAGTGACATATCGTCATAAAATCTTGTATGCTTTGTTCGACTCTCAGGTTGTGGCTTCATCTACAGGATCTACTTTACAGTTGATAACCCGCTCAACCCCAATATTTGCATATTAGGAAATTGAATTGAGATCTCGCTCTTGTAAATCTAAACAAGTTATGTCTAGGATTAATACACAAATAAAATTTGAAAAAAAAAACTCTACATGACCAAAATAAACATGGCTTATCCCACAGTCATGACTGACAGTGCCAATAATAATAGATTGTAAGCGCGACTGGATGGCAATTGAAAGTGAATTAAAATATTAAAAATAGCACCGCATATTTAAAATCTATTTTAAACGGTTTTATTTGCACAAAATACACATTTACTATCGCCGTTTAAATTTTCACAAACATGAACAACTTTCATTCACCAAGTCTGAAGTCAAGCTGACTGCATTGAATGCAAGTTCAATAGATAGTTGACAAAAATGTATGAAACAGCAGATGCTTGATATAAAAAAACTTCTTTTAGGATTGCTTTAAAAAAATGTTATTGTCAATCGTGGCTGACTGTTTACGACTTGTCAATCAGAATCGGTTACAGTAACAATAACTTCGCTTTTTTTTCTATCTTATTATCTCCGTTACAGATGTTTTTTATCAAAGTGTGCCAGAGAGAACATCTCTAACGGAGATATTGGAAGAAAGGAAAGGAAAGCAAATCTATTCTAACTGTAACCGATTTTCATTGGCAAAAAGAATTGACAAAAAGCGCCTCTAAAAGGCCGGCAGCGCTCCTGTGATTCCTCTAGTGTTGTAGGAGAATGTGGGCGGCGGTGATTAATACCAGGTGACCCGTACGCTCCTCCGGTGTCCTCCTTATCCATAATAAAATATTAATAGAACATGTAGCAGTATCCCAAGGTACCTTAGCTAGCAATAAAATAAATTGTATTATTTTAAATTTTTTTCGAAGTTTTCACTGCTTTCACAGACGTATAAGTGATCTGACTCTGACCCTATGATAAATTGAATGGTGATAAAAACCCAAGGAATATGCCGTGTGGTTAATGCCGGAATTCAACTGAGAGGCCGAAAAACAGCTAACCGATTTGTTTCATGTAATATAAATAAACTGTTTAATTACAGATAATATTGATGATTCAATAAAGTTTAAAAAAAATCACAAAAAAAGAGAAAACCTGTTTGAAATGCTGACGCCATTTTGTTTAGACGACTACTAGCGCTAGAGTGGAAAAAAATGAACTAATATATCGTGTCTACAGAATTTTAATTTTAAAAAGTGACTTGATACTATAAAAGAATGCATGCATGCTGCAACTGGTTGATTTAGCCAGGTGTTCGCAACATGTATTTTATGTAAGTAAACTTATAATATAGTGTAAGAAATATTCAATATTTGTTAAATGTAATATTACAGGGCACAGTATCATTTTATGATAATTATAGCAAAAAAAGTATGATATGATCATTATACGGTACCTACATTATGTAAAGGCTGGTTCTACGATACCTCCCGTGAAAAAATATAAAATAAGTGACCTCATAATTTGAATTCCATAAAAGTCTTATTCAAACAAAACTGTACCGTATAACAAAAAAGCGTAAGAATAATCTTCTACCAATTATTATAGTAGTATAGACACAAATTTAAAGGAATGTACAACTTTTATAAATACTTTTGAAAGGAACAACAATATTTAAAACGATAATTTTAATATACAATAAAAATTTGTTGCGAAAAATAGTACAACCGCTTACACCAATGCTCTTAATTTAAGGTTTAATCTTATTCAAATTATATAACAATTAATATTTAAAATATGCGGTTACACAGTTCCTCACATTGTTTAATACTAACGGTTTTACCATGTAAAAATTACAATAAAAGTAAAAAATAAACAACAGAAAAAGCACTCAAGACAAGAAGGCAATTGAAAAATATTTTGTGTTTAATTTTTTACTGTATATAGTTAAACCGTTAGTTAGTTAACTTTAAAACAGTCTGATCAATGTTACTTATATAAAAATATTAACATATAATAGTTTTCGATTGCCGAAGTTAAAGTGAAACTGGGATAGTAAACGTATAAAAATAAAAAATGCAATATTTGAAAGCAGTTAATTATTCTATTGGAAGAACGCTACTATGTTACCGTATCTGTGTTGGCCAGACAGAAAGTACGAACAACAGGAACATGTATGGCCAGCCAAAATTTGTATGTGACATTTCCATGGAAGGATTTCGACGCCGTAAAATAGCACAGTATCTATTATAACTATTTGGACCCGTCTTTCACGAACTATGTGTCACAGTTTAATTATATACATAATACAACAAATAGGTAGGTGATAATATAATATTATATAGTTACAAAATCAGGCTTATGTGACTTTATGGCCTGTTCACAAATTACAAAAGTAGTAGTAATTTAACTACTACTACTACAAAATTTTAAAAACGAAGTTAATTAATTCAAGATTACTACTGTCTTTCACTTTTAGAATAACTATTTCAACTGTAATTTGATCATCAAGTTACATAATCCATTGATTAACTAGATACTAAATGTTTATGGTGAAATATGCCCTTTAAATGTTTCACTGGTTTCTCATCATACTTTGGTTTTTGTTTTAATCTGGGCCATAATTATAAAAAAGTATTCATTTAGTTAAAAACGCAGGTAACTAATTCAAGATTACAGTCTCTCTCTTTTAGAATCTCGTTCGCCTGGGAATTTGATCATCAAGGCCAATATCTTAGTTACATAATCCAGTGATTAACTAGATACTAGGTGTTTATGGTGAAATATGCCCTTTTAAGTATGTTTCACTGCTTTCTCATTAAACTTTGTTTTTGTTTTAATCGATGCCATATTTATAAAAAAATTAATAAGTTAGTTAAAAACAAAGTTAACTAATTCAATATTACAGTCTCTCTCGTTTAATATCTCGTTTGACTGGGCATTTGATCATCACGGCCAATATGTTAGTTACATAATCCAGTGATTAACTTGATACTTACTGTTTATGGTGAAATATGCCCTTTTAAGTATGTTTCACTGGTTTCTCATTAAACTTTGTTTTTGTTTTAATCTAAGCCATAATTATAATAGAAGTAATAATTTATTTAAAAACAAAGTTAATTAATTCAAGAGTACTGTCTCTCTCTTTTAGAATCTCGTTCGACTGGGCATTTGATCATCGAGGCCAATACGTTAGTTTCATAATCCAGTGATTAACTTGATACTAACTGTAAATGGTGAAATATGCCCTGTTAATTATGTTTCTCTGGTTTTAAGCTAAGCCATAATTGGCGACAAAAACTTCACTGAGATTAACAATATCTTACTTAGCAAATAAATCCAACGATAAAGCACATCAACATACATCTATGTGGACTTTACAACTACATTATTAACATTAAGACATCAATTATGCACTTTTCCTATCAGATCAATTGGGACAACCTAATATTATAAAATCAGATGTGATTACAATTATTGCCAACACTTAACATCACTTTCAAAACATTTTTACTGTTAGATCAACTTAGTTGTTATGCGACCAAGTCCCGCAATTTATTCTTTAACATTCTAACTTTCTTATTAACAGCACTTTTATAGTTTTTATCGCCACTCTTAGAGTTCATTTTTGTTCTACTTTGGACACGTTGTTTGAACAGCTCGTAATAACTGGGCAAGGGTGTGTCGACAAGGTCGCTCTCATTTTTGGCGACGGCCATATTTTGTATGAAATGTGTGAACATTGCCGTCTCGGTGAACCATTCGAGGAAATATTGGTTCTGTTTGGACGACGTGCTTCGTACGAAGGCGTCTTTCTGTAACATTAAAAAAGAAATTTTAACATTGACGTAAGTACAATAAACAACTAGAGTCACAATCACGCTCGAAAATTGTAGAATTGTAGTTTACTTGCAGTTGTGTTTTGACCGCGCTTTGAATACAACGCCACGCAATGACAAAGTGTTCAGTGAAAAACTGTCCAAATAACATCATATCCAGAGTGAAATAGGATAGAGTGTCGTATTTCAGGTAAGTGCCCCTTTAAATTAACAAATCGTGTAACTTACTTGGAAGTTTTTAATCATTTTGCTAAGTAAAACTTCAGTTGTTTAAACAAAATGTTATTACCTCGTGTTCGCGTCCGTGACGTAGTGTGACTACTACTAATGGGCATATACAACAGACTTTGAACATTACTACTACGAAATAAGGTGTTCATTTGAATGATTGTATTAATGTTATCTGTAAGTTAACGTATATAAAACGCCACTCGGCCATTTTAGACGACCTTTTAATAGTCGATTGGGACTCTAGTTGTATAAAGTACGTCAATAACAATGAAAATTACATATAACGTCACTTTAAATATTTCTTTTAAAATACTGAATATACCATATTATGTTCGTAAATAGTTGAGCTCGTGAGAAGAACATACAAGAAACTCAACGGCGACTCTTTTTAATTAAAAAGAGTATTTTGCAATGGCTGTAATACAGCTAACAAATTAGTTTGAAAGGTGTTGCATCCAATATATGAATCGTGTTAAAATAATATCAATAAGTTTATAAAAAGTGAGTCAGGTCAACCTGTAGAGCTTGAATTCATTGTTTGTGTAAGGATGCTTCGTGAACATGATGGTTACTGTCATAATCAGTAATCGCATTCAACAAATACAATGATTCAGTTCTCTTTGAACTCTGTATTGAGAGGCTCAGACAAGCAAAAAATATAAAAGAACTCACATCAAAAACAACACCATTCCTCCCCAAATCACCGTCCTTCATCTCCCGCTCCTCGAAGAACCTCCAGAAATCCCCCAGGATGTCCACAAAGAACCTCAGGAAGGCCTCGGAGATCATCACGTTCCTAGTCTTCGTGTCCTGTCCGTCCTTCTGTTTGTTCGTCTCCATCTGGAGTGACGTCTTTAGGGTTTTGTAGCTGTTCGTCGGCAATATCGTTGATTCGTCACCTTGATAGAATATGACTTTACTTGGATTCCTCAGATCTATCAGCATACCCTGAAAAAATATATGCTATGAATAAATAATTGATTTTTTTTTATGAGACAAGACGAGCAGGACGTTTAGCTGATGGTAATTGATACGCCTTGCCCATTACAATGCAGTGCCGCTCAGGATTCTTGAAAAAACCCAAAATTTGAATGGCACTACAACTGCGCTCGTTACCTTGAGACAGTTAGTCTCATTTGCCCAGTAATTTCAGTAGCTACGGCGCCCAGACCAAAACACAGTAATGCTTACACATGACTGCTGAAAATATACATCACATATTTGTTCCCTTTGGGGTGGAGACGATTGGTCCTTGGGGTTCGTCATCAGCAGGCGGTGTACCGATCTGACAGCTGACCCAAGGTCTGGTTCTTATAGGGGCGTGCATTGGCTTTCTAGCAAGGTAGGCACTGTAGATCCAACTAGAAGCTTTAGTCCGACAGTACGACATAAGGTGTATGAAACGCCTCTTGCTTCGTATATGCAATCTGTAGACTGCCTACCGTAGGTAGTAAATTAACTTTAACCTAGTGTTAAAGTTAATGCTATATTTACTTAGGTTCATAACGACGTAGGCTCTGCCTGATTGCCTATATGATATGCACGCCCCTGGGTTCGTATGCCGTGAAGCAGTAATGTGCAACCATTATGGTGTTTCTGTCTGAAGGGCGCTGTAGCTAGTGAAATTACTGAGCAAATGAGATTAAACATGTTATATCTCAAAGTGACGAGCGCAATTGTAGTGCCGCTCAGAATTTTTGGGTTTTTCAAGATTCCTGAGCGGCAATAAATGGTACTACACAGGTCGTCTCGTCCCTTATTGTCATAAAAAAGTGACGTGAAATAGATAGATATATATATATCGATGTATGGCTCGTCACCTCTTCAAAGTTGACAGTGGTGTAGTCAGTGTCTGTGATCATGCCGGCCAGGATCGGCAGGGGCGCCTCCAGCACGTCTCGCTGTATCTCCGAAGGTATCGTGGAGATGAGGGGCTGCTGCCACACGAACGGGTAGAGCGCGCTCTGGAGTGCCTCCATACATGAGGACACCAGGCTGCGGACAGCACCACAAAATCAAAATTAAAGTCAAATAAAATTTTGCGGTCATTAAACAAAACTATCAGCTGTGCCCTATGAAACATTAAATTAATTATATATACTAAAATTGATAAGTTAATAATATATACGTGCGTTTTTGAAAAATTAAATTTCAAAGTTTATTTTTTTATAACAACAACATTACAAAGCTAAAATATATAGTCGTAATGCCAGTTTTATGTCAACATGGTGTTTATGTTATCTGTCTTTAACTGTCAACTCTCAACGCTAAAATGTTTGAATAGCAAAAGCTCTCAATTTGACATTTTTGACTGACACTTGAAAGATAAACTTTGGAAATAACAAATAAAAATCTGTGTATATCGCTGCCTGCGATAAATGCTGTAAAGACGAAGAAATACATGACATTTTGAGTACTCACCCCAACTGATCACTCATAATGATGACCTTTCTCTCCAGCAACAGAGATCCGAACACTTTGACGACCAAGCCAGCGCCAAAAGAGTCCAGCAGTATCGACATATTGTCCTCATCTGCGCGCGGTTCAATGGGCCTCTTTATTATACTCGTTCTGAAATAATACACTATCGGAGTTATTATAAATAAATAATTTAAACATGGTTTAGACACGTGTCTTGTTAAACAACACTTGTCTAACTATTTAAACGACGTCTAATCTAGCAGTTCATCTTTTTCGCTAAGCAAACCGTTCACAGATTAGGCGTTCGTTTATTCTCAAGTGATCCATTTAAAGCAAAAGTCAAAATAACCATGCAACACGTAATAAAATTGAACCTATGGGGATATAGTACACCCAACCCCCATAACTGTATAAATAATTATAATAATAACTAGCTGACCCAGCAAACGTTGTATTGCCGATATTAAAATCGCGATACAAAAGTAACTGTTGATCGTAGATGGGTGAAAATTTGAAGTTGTATGTATTTTTTAATGCTGACTCATAATCAAAAAAATTTAAAAAAAAATGTCACAATAATTAAAAAAAAATTCGTGTGGACCACCCTTAACATTTAGGGGGATGAAAAATAGATGTTGTCCGATTCTCAGACCTACTCAATATGCACTCAAAATTTCATGAGAATCGGTCAAGCCGTTTCGGAGGAGTTCAAAGTTTAACACCATGACACAAGAATTTTATATATTAGATATAGAAGCTAATAAGCGAGCAAGTGTTGGTAGTAACTTACCGGCTTCGCATCGTAAAACCTGTGTGGGTTGTTATTACTACCAATATCTATCACTCACACACCTACACGCTTGCTCACTTACTAGCTTCTATATTATTATCATAACTAAACTATCTAGTATCTGTAATATGATATATTTGTACATATTGTGTAAAGGGAGTGTACGGAATATAATATAAACTGTTGTCCTAAAGTGCAGTGTGTTGTTTCTTTATAAACCAACTCCCTTATATGGGTTATGGGGATATAGTACACCCGATCCCCATAACCCTATATTTTGTTTATAAATACAACATAAACTGAAGTGTTAAGGAACAAATAAAGAAACGGAGTGCAATTGTTGTCAGCTGTAATCTATCTTCAATCATAATATAATCTAAATCTTCTTAGTTAGATACGTCTTAGACAAGACCCAGCCTGTGAATTTTTGAACGCTAAACAACAGAAAGATACAGATTTGTAAAAAGAACTTTTTAAAAACAAGTATTCAACACATGTTAAACTTTTTTGTAATAACACAGATTAGGTTTAACATATATATTTGACAGTACGAATTAAATCTGAATTGCGCGATGCCAAACAAGGCGCGGAAGGACCATACAAGGCGCGGAAGGACCAAACAAGGCGCGGAAGGACCAAACAAGGCGCGGAAGGACCAA
>CATIXQ010000027.1:1556021-1579211 GCA_949711755.1 Leptidea juvernica
AGCAAAGCGCAGAAGGATAATAACCAGCCCTCTCTTTCCTTTACATTAAATGTAACTGTACTCGTATACAGGGTGTAATAGTTAAGGGAGACCAGGCGATGATTCTATAACTATAATAGATATTCAAAAACTTTGAACTGATATCGAAAGTTCGTAACCTAATCACTACAATGACATCAATAACTTTTAAAAATCAAACGAGGAGTATTCAAAATTTTGATATTAAACACTACATACATTTACATCTACAATACATTTGTATGAGATTTAATTTTAAATTTTGATTGCCTTTAGAGTGCCGAAATATACGTTTTTCCGGAATTATCGGCTCCTGTCATTCCTCTGGCATTGAGGCCAGCGATGATCAATTACTTAATATTAAAAAAAAAAAATAAGAACTTACTTCGTATTGCCAAGGCTGATCATGACCCTCTTCGGCGCATTGTTGTTCTCCAGATCGTAGAAATCCGGCAGCACGTGCTTCTCCAAACTCTCTCTCTTCACTTGAATCTCCCTCTCTTCAGATTTCTCCCTCTCCACTTCACTCTCCGTTTCCAACTCTCGCCTAACGCGAATATTTATCGAACAATCGCTTCGCGGCATGGTCCTCGATCGAGAGACCTCACTGTTCGGCGAATTTCGAATTTTCTCCCGTTTCTCCGTTCGATTGTACGTAATTGTAATCTGTTCCCCGGAATTCGGGAAATCCGTTTCGAACAGCTGTTGCAGTATTTGATTTATTTCGATCTCGGGGTTGCCATGGTGTGACTCTATTTCTTGAAGTATCTGAAATAGTAATAACGTATTCTAAACTATTTTTTGTGATTAACACGAGTGTTACCCATTGAATTAATAAAACAATAAATGATTAAAACGTATAATTGTTATTGTGTTTTTACATCCGCTTTTTGCGTAAAAGTTACATTTTTATTATTATTTTAGCTAACCCGACGTTTCGAAACCTTTTCAGAGCACGTTTCCAGCGGTTGACAGGACGAGATAGTATTTGTCGAGATAGTTTAATATTCAAAATACTATACACTAAAGCTAATGCCATGCGTGGCTGACAGTTTACGACTTGTCAATCAAAATCGGTTACAGTAACAATAGATTCACTTACATAGAAATTTAATTAGTAACAACGGCTCAATTTATACATGTACCATATACTTTAAAAGTGTACATACTTTGTAATAGAATCCAGGCGATCTATATTTTCCTATTAAACAGTAACACAGCGGTAGGCATGTAGTGGCGCCCTCTGGCAGCACGCGGCGACAATAACTGGAAACAAAAACAAATCAATCATGAAGGTATTTTAGTACAAATGTATAATATAAGCACATTTTATGCTGTATCTCTTACCAAGTCATTTATGCAATTTCTCATACCAAATGGATGTCAAAGTGACAGCTGTCAAATGTCTGTGACTACAATAATCTTAAGACTAAGATATTTGTAAATAGGCATAAAAGGCATTTATTTTCTCAAAATTGATTCCTTTATAATTCTATTTGATGTCATTTCTAATGACATGTAGTCACAGACATTTACAAATTATCCTATCAAAGCCAAATAAAATTTATTCCAATAGGCTTAAGCTCAGTGCTTTTAAATGTAGGGTAATTCCTCATCAGATTAAGATGAACCCACCACTGTTTCCTTTTTCAACCGACTTCAAAAAAGAGGACGTTCTCAATACGTCGGTATGTTTTTTATGTTCGTAATATCAGAACTTTCGTCTGGGTGAACCGATTTTGATAATTATTTTTTTATTTGAAAGCTGATCCGAGCGGTTCCCAATTTGGTCTAGAACTGATAGCATCCATGAAAAAAACATAAAAGTCTTAAATTTTCTATAAGTATGTGCGCGACAAATTTACGGATAACTCAATATCGCGCTTACAGATTACTAAGATTCCTTTTTTAATTGGAAAGGATATACTTCAAAAATACTGGTACAAAGTTTTTGTTAGGCTCTGATTAATGGGATCCATGACAAAGTAACGGAACTATTCAATTCTTAGGAGCAAATTAACGATACTTGGCCGAATCTTTTTTATGCTATCTGGATATTTGGGTTACCTACCGTAACGTCGTTATGGTCAAGTAATTGTCGTAGTCGAATATGATGATCAATGGAGCTCCTTAACGACTTACGGTAATGGTGCGATCTGTGACAGAATTTCTAACTGTAATCAAATTGTTCATTGCTGCATGGCAAAATTTAGTAAATCTACATATATTTAGACAAATTAATTGTTAGTGTACTTCAGATTCACAAAAAAAAAACTAGCAAATTAATTGCGTATTTTTATACATTCTACAATTAAGCTAATTCTAGTTACAATTATTGTACATGTTTTGGAGTTGTTGTAACAACATACATAGTTATACCACATAGGGCACCGATTCTAAAAGTAACAATAATCGTAACTAGAATTACGTCAATTAATGAGATTGTATACGCAATAAATTTTATAGTTTTTAGAGTATATTATATCTATTCTTTTGGAATAGTGTTTTTGAAGTCGATTGTTTTTTTGTTTAAATTTTGCTCACAAACTTTCTTTTGCTACTAACATACATCAGTAGTGCTATCTATCGAGGTTCATTTTGATACCGACTCAGAGTGGTGTGGCGACTCTGGTGTCTGTATGGTGTGTAGTATGGCTTACGGACACCACGGCAGCGCTATTGGCTGCGCCGCCATGGTGTCCCGGTGAAATATAGCCCTCACTGTCATAATTCGTAACTCACCCATAAGAACGTTCACCTCTCTCATCGGTCAGCACCAGAGAGTAACACTGCGCCGTCTTCTCCGCCGTCCATTCCCCCAGGGAGCCAGGGCTCAGCGTCTCCGGAAATATGAGGTTCTCGATGTGCGGCGGAACTTGAACCTGGAAATATTATTTTGAAAGAACTTGAATTAAAAATACGCAATTCAGTTTGCAATTTTGTACTTTGTAACACAACAATTATATTAATAAAGTATATGGGTATATTTTTTTGAAATAAGTTCCACGAAAACCTCACGGGTTTATCTGGGTACCTGGAGCCATTCAATTTATTTTTAAAGTTTCAATTCTATTTTTTCAAATCCTATCATTTTTTCAGGAAGTATCTTTTAAAGCGAGTTTTGATTTTCGTGGTATTTATGTACATTTCTTGCAGCTCTTTGGGCAGTTCGTTAATGTAATCTGGTGTTACGTAATTAACCGTTCTCTTCCCATATTTATTATTATTTTTTGGTAAAATGTATTTGTGATTTATATCAAGTTGTCGTAAACCTAAGGGTCTATTTTTTCGATTAACAGGGTGGGATTATTAATTTCGGTTAAAATAGAAAATTTATATATATATATCTTTATAATACACATTCATGACACAACAATGTCCAAAGAGCTAGGTTATAAATATCTTTCAGATTTGTTTTGCAGGATCTTGTCAAGTTAAAATACGTGTTTATATTTCTAAAGTAAAATAGTGTAGGGTTATATAACACTAAACAAAACTTAAACTTATAACTATCTAATATCATTCAACAGAACGTAGAACGTAAAGGCCGGAACGTCTTACCGCGGCACAAACCGTCCAAATATTATTTATGTTTTAATCATTTTGTATGGTGCATGTCGTACTACAGCGGCGCTGCAGTCGGTAATTTATTCCACAAAGTGGCTGTGCGACGCAAGAAAATTATTAAAAACGCGCGGTACACACACCATTTTACAAGAGTTCCTACCTAGGTCAGGGATCCACCATCTCCGATCCCGCAGCTAAACCCTTTTTTAATTTTATTATAATAAAAAAAACTATTGAATAATTTAATAACACTTTCGTGAGTCATTATTAACTTATTTATAAATACGGGGTGCACGGTTGCCAAAATTTGACACCAATAGTGACACAGTGTCAGTGATACCGCGCTCGTCACCATCGGTGCATCCCGCGCACTACCAGCACAAGTCCGCAGTATGAGACGGGACGTTATCGCGAATCCACTACACTCACCCTGATGAAGGACCTCCGAATGGTCCGAAACTAGTCGGTACCCACACCGGTAAAACGAGAGTAGCCGTATTCATAAATAAAATATGGAATAATAAACTAATATAGTACATAATTAACATAGTAAATTTGCTAAGTTAAGTTATATGCAGCGAGTGTGAAGAAATAAAAATAAAGTATTTGTACTAGTAGTTACCTGACTCGGGAACACACTCTTCACATAGGCCTGCCCGCTCATGTAGTTCAAGCCCACCAGCAGGCACACATTGAACAGGCCTCTCTCCCGCGGCACGAACGGCAGCTCAATGTCGACACATCCCGCCTTTTCATGGACACTCACATTATCTCCAACGTCTTCGCTATCCACAGACAGATTCGCGTCAACAGCGTCATCCATTTTCTTGGCCAGATTGCTCTGCGATGTTCTAAAGCTTTTCCAGGACCTAAACGTGCAGTAGGGGTTGTCTACGACCTCGGATCTGTAGGAGCAGATTGATGTCTGGTGCCTGTATCGAAGCGAGCGGGAGTTCTTCGGCTCCAGGTATGCAACTCTTGAGGAGACGCGGCGTACATAGTTCTTTCTTTTCTCGGTTAGGCTTCGTGTTAGCTTCACAGATTCTGAAATATTAAATAAGTTAACGTTGAGATGGTTACTTGTTGTTTGTACTGTATACAAAGAAAAAAAGCCAAATTGGCTTCGAAGAAACTGGGTGTCATAAAAAGAGGCAATACTTCAAGCCAGCCCTACAATTCTAGCGCTCTACAAGAGGGCCACATATGGAGTATTGCTGTCATCTTTGGTCTGGCGCACCCCAGTATCAGCTCGATCAATTTGACCGCGAGCAACGCAGAGCTAACTCGGATAGTCCGGGAGTACTGTGAACGGCTCGATCACCTGGAGTTGCGTAGGGACGTCGCTACATTGTGTGTCTTCTACCACATTCATTCACACCGAGTGTTCCGAAAAGCTGATTGACCTAATTCCTGTCGCCGAATTCCACCATCGTACTACACGCTTCAAATTAGGATATCATCCCTATCCCCATCTAAACGTGTGGCGTTCCTACACAGTGCGGTTTTCAAGGTTTTTTCCCCGTACTACAACGCTGTGGAATGAGCTTCCTTGTGCGGTGGTTCCGAGACGGAGAAGACCGACAACGGTCTTGTGATTGCTCTGGAATTTCAAGAGAATATAGGTGGCGGTGATCACTTAACATCAGGTGACCCGTACGCTTATTGCCATCCTCTATATTTATTTCATGCTTGGCTTAAAGGACTTGTATCCAAAGCCATTAACAAATTAAAAAAAAGACGCGAGGTGCCCATTTAATTCATACTCGCTGTAGCAATTACCTTCGCTAGTTGTATCTGACAGATCAATGGGGAAGCTGCCGGGTTTGTTCTCGTCCATGTTGCAGGCTGCTGTGACAGTTTCGTAGATCTCCGTCATGAGACGATTCAGCTGTGAACAAATATAGCGGTTATTAGATAAACTATCTGCTGAATACAAGTAACAGAACAGTAGCGTAACTCAGCGGTCTCCTTGAAATTTATACCTACGTAGCGCCAGGGTTGGTACATCCAATAATATTGACGACGCGGACAACCAGTCACAGCGGCGTATGGCGTGGCAGACAATTGTTCTGTCTCCCCAAGATTGCTAAGCGGTCGTGTGTATGTGTGCGTGAGTCGATGCGGGCGCTCTAGTATGAAGTTGTCCTATTACTGTATTGCGCTACAAGCCAGTAGTGAAAACTTGATCAAGGTAACTTTTTGTTCTATATTCATAATTATAACATTTGTTTCCAAAGACCGCGCTCACTTATAGCCTAAACACATTTGGTACGGCCGAACCATCAGACGCTGCACCAAGAACGCACACATACACACGATTTACACGGCTGCTAAACAATCTTGGGAAGACAAAACTTGAGTGCCACGCCGTACGCCGCCGAGACTGGTCCGAATAGATAACGAAAGCAAGGGAGAAAGCCTTGCCTGTATATAGCGAAGGCCTTTGATCGTGTATGGCACCAAGTTGCATCATTTGGGCTTCCCGAGAGGTTATGCAAGTGGACCTCCAGCTTCCTCACTGGGCGCAGCATACAAGTCGTTGGTGACGGTTTTTGCTCACAAGCGAAGCCCTTGAACGCTGGAGTGCCCCAAGGCTGTAAGCTATCTCCTACCCTGTTTCTTAAGCATATCAATGATATGTTGGACACCTCCAACATACATTGCTATGCAGACGACAGCACTGGTGATGCCGTATACACAGGCCATGCAGGTCTCTCTCGGGAAATCGTCGACCAGTGCCGGAAGAAACGCTCCTGTGATTCCTCTGGTTGCAAGAGAATGTAGACGGCGGTTATCATTTAACATCAGGTGACCCTTACGCACGTTTGTCCTCCTCTTCCATAAAAAAAACTTACGTAGAGATTACCAAAAGCAAGTAATAAATGAAAACACGCAGACTTAATCATTGAAGTACCTACTTGTTCATATCTTATGAATATGCTTTGCAGACCTTTTCTGTTTATTTTAATACTGATAAAGTTATAATGTAATTAAAATAATAGTTTGTGACTGATATTATTTTATGTTTGTATTTAATTCGTACACGAAACTCGCCTGGGTTGTTGATCAAACATAATATAAATAAAAAATGTCTAAATGTTATTTAACTTAGATCATTTATACGACTAGATGGAGCAAAAAGGCCAGGTTTTTTACAACTTAGGTGTGCGTCTTACACTCGCGATTTGTATGTCACTTTGTGTTAGTGTACGTGCATTACTCAAAATAGAGGTTTACTGTCAAACTCAATCTTTCACAGCTCTCTCATCATCTCAGTCAATCTAGACGTGTAAATGATCTAAGTTATTTAAATGTTAAATGGATCCAAGATTTTAATTCGTCTACCAACTATTGAACGGTGTTCAAAGAGAATCTTTCTAAATTCTATTTGTACTTTTTATGGTTGACACCTTTTCGTTTCACCAACTGTAAAACCCATAATAAATCATTATATTTTTAGGAGAAGCATTAGACTCAAGAGTCAAAAGAAGTCCTACGAAATATTTAAGTAAAAATTATGAGCCTAATGGTGAAAAAATTAGTAATGAAATATGTTATGGAGATTTTTTTATGAAAATAAGTGACGAGACAAGCAGCACAGGAAGCCGGCTAGATTATGGATACCACAACGGCGACTATTTCTGCCGTGCAGCAGTAATGTGTAAACATTACTGTGTTTCGGTCTGAAGGGCGCCTAACTAGGGAAATTACTGGGCAAATGAGACTTGACAACTTATGTCTCAAGATGACGAGCGCAATTGTAGTGCCGCCCAGAATGTTTGGGTTTTTCAAGAATCCTGAGCGGCACTGCATTGTAATGGGTAAGGCGTATCAATCACCATCAGCTGAACGACCTGCTCGTCTCGGCCCTTATTTTCATAAAAAAAAAACTAAATATATGGGAGTGTTTAATATCAAAGTATTGAATACTTCACGTTTGATTTATAAAAAGTTATTGATGTCATTGTCGTGATTAGGTAACGTACTTTTAATAATTGTTTAAGGTTTTTGAATATTTGTTATAGTTACGGAGTAATCGCCTGGTCATACATAACGATTACATCTGTATAGGTTTTTCTAAGTCGAAAAAATATATGTTACATATAAGTAATGTCAGCAATATTATAATATTGATTACTTGATCTGTTAACAAGCGCTACCAACGTCATGAACTGCCATAAGATATCCCAATTAATAATTACATTTATTTAACTAACTCATTACTGTGTTAGTAAAGTTATTTTATATATAATTATCACTGATTAGTTATAACTAATAGCATATAATATTCAGATCTTTAGTTAACTTGATTCGGGTAAGTTAGTTGGCCCTACAGCAGTGCCAACTGACAGTCGTGCGCTATATAAGCCAGAGCGCTTAGTCCCCGTGGGGCTTCTCCTTCCCACAAGCACACAGCCGGTCTGAGGTTCGAGTCTCCTTAGGAGACGCCCCGCGACTGTTGTTGCGTAGTCTTTGCTGCCTCCACGGCCCACGTTCTACTTCGCTGTGAAAGCCAGGGCTGCTAACAGCACAGAGGAGGTTTTAGTCGGTATGGGGTGTCCGCTTGCGCGGACACTCGAGTCCGACATATTACGCCCCGTTCCGGGGCGTAAATACGTAACAGTATTTCCTCCTCTCAAAAAAAAAAAAAAGTCCCCGTGGGCATTACTTATTGTGAATTGTAAGGGGACACTATGCCCGTCACTATAATTGTCAGTGATTCTAAGTGGAAAATTTAACATACAGATATAACAGTTTTATTATGTGCGTTTAAATTCCCCTTCTACAGTAGCCAATATATTATCTTATATATAAAATCGTGTCACAATGTTCGATCCCGTACTCCTCCGTAACGGCTTGACCGATTCTCATGAAATTTTGTGAGCATATTGAATAGGTCTGAGAATCGGCCAACATCTATTTTTCATACCCCTAAGTAATAAGGGTTGTTCACCCTTATTTTTTTTTTAATTTTTGGATGAAATTTTTTGTTTTTATTTTTTTATAATGTGGCATTAAAAATACATACAATTTCAAATTTTCATCAATCTACGATCAACAGTTACTTTTGTATCGCGATTTTAATATCGGCAATACAACGTTTGCTGGGTCAGCTAGTCATATATAAAAATTTCTAATACACGCTGCATCTTATGATATAAGTATTAATCGGATCGGTTCAATAGTTTTCGCAGACCGCAGTATAACCAAAGGAAAAAAACCGGTTCTACATTTAAAAGTAATAAGACTTCTTATCAATGAGGTAAACACTTATATCTATGTATATTATGTGCAGATTTTTTTGTCTCTCTATCATGTTACTGATAATGTCCTTACGTAATATCCACAGTTTATGACGCAATACTATTTTGATGAAACAGCTGATAAATTAGGCTAGTTCAACAGTGGTAATAATATTTCCGTATGTTGTCGCTCTTGATTACCTAACTACTTTTTATCTCAGATTCCATTTCCCGCAAACTGTCAACGTTTAGCTAGAGTTGAGTGCTTGGGCGATAGTCAGCATGGTGTAATATATATATCGTTGTATGATAAAAACAGTGATTTGGTCAAATCCCAGAAGATGTTAAAATAACAACACGATTTTATCATTTCTCTAAACAAAACTAGTGATTTGACCAATTGCCAGAGTTGGTTCCGTGAAATGACAATAAGGTTTATTTGGTAAGACAAACCCAAGTAGCCCCAAGCACAGCCAAGTAGAAGCCGAATATTATAAAAAAAAAACCACGAATGGGTTCTTCCACCTAACCTGTCCGTTTTACATCCTAAGTTCTTCTAGTCGCGTCACTCATTGTCATTTCACGGAACCAACTCTGGCATTTGGATCAAATCACTAGATTTGTTTAGAGAAATGATAAAATCGTGTTGTTCTTTAAACATACTCCGTGATTTGATCAAATCCCTTAGGGAATTGACCAAATCTCTGTTATTATCATTTCCCTGCGCCATAAACACCATAAACTTGTTATGCATACTACTCCGTTAAGTCGAGTTAGTAAGTGTATATTATGCTTTTACAACATCATCCCAGAAAATGTACAAAACAAAATGTGTTACCTAATTCAAAAGAATTGTTAAAAACATTTGTGTAGTAAAGATTATTATAACCTAAATTATTTTCTTAATGATCCCACAGACTGGATATGGAGCGAACACCCTCAGGTTATTTAATAAAAAATTTTACTGTACGATACTACATAATATGTATATTGTTTCTAAATTAAGAAAAAAAATAACTCTGAGTTTCTTGCGCCTGTTTCGAGGCAATATTTCGAATGTTTGTTAGTTTTGGACGTTCAATAACTGATTTCAAATCCTATTTTGAATAAAAATATTTGTTCTAAAGACGATCTTGAATGGCTCGTCCTTTTAGACTTTTGTTTTTTTTAGACTTGTTTTCGTTGTTTCGCGATAAAGGTTCATGCCGATGGGTTGGGATGTCTGTTTACTTGAGTAACTGCAAATCTCTAGTTAAATGATATGAGTAATAAGAAGTCCCCCTGAAAAATAGAATTTTACCAGTGGGAGGCATCCTTTAAAGGCATAAAAAGGCATTTATTTTCTCAAAATTGATTCCTTAAGAATTCTTTTTGATGTCATTTCTTATACTACTAGATACTACTACCGCTTCGGAAACAAATGGCGCTCTGAGAGAGAAGAAGCGGCGCAAGAAACTCTCCCAGCATTCTTTTTTTATGCGCTCTTTTCAATAAAAATATACAATATTGTACAGTCGCTATAAAATAATCACAATCTAGTCCCAGGCTGTCCGATCATTTAGAAATTCAGCAGTGGAGTAATAGGATTTACGACCGAGCCATTTTTTTATAAAACATTTAAATTTATTTATAGATAATGCCTGAACAGTGGCTGGGACTTTATTGTAGAAGTGTATACATTTACCCTTAAAGCTATTATGTATCTTATGAAGCCTACTAGAATTAGTTGCAAGCAATCCCTTATTTCTAGTGTTATAATAATGAAAATCACTATTAAGAGCAAAAAGGTGACGATTTTTGTGAACATATATTAAATTTTCATAAATGTACTGACAATAAACAGTCATAATATTTATTTCTTTAAATTTTTCTTTGAGAGACTGTCTATAACCAAGCTGATATATAGCACGAACAGCTCTTTTTTGCAGTGCAAACACTTTATCAATGTCAGCAGCATGACCCCATAGTAATATACCGTACGTCATGATGCTGTGAAAATAACTAAAGTACACTAATCTAGCGGTCGCAACATTCGTGTACTCTCTAATCTTTCTAACTGCATATGCCGCAGAGCTGAGTCTATCTGCTAGATGGGTAATATGTGGACCCCACTGAAGCTTTTTATCTAACGTGATACCCAAGAAGACCGTAGTGTCCACAAGTTCCAATCTCTGGTCATTTATAAGTACGTTGGTTTGTACCTCCGCTGTGTTTGGTGTAATGAACCGTAAACACTTTGTTTTTTTACTGTTTAAGTGCAGATTATTCGTCTCAAACCAACGCACTATCTTTGAGAGTGCATTGCTTACCTCGTCATCAATATCCGCACGTCGCTTCACTTTAAAAATAAGTGAAGTATCATCAGCAAACAATACAATCTCATGGCTATCATCTACCACAAACGGTAGATCGTTAATATATATAAGAAACAAGAAAGGACCGAGAATAGAACCCTGTGGAACACCTATTCCCATAGGTTTACCCGAAGACCGTTTGCAATTTACATCGACTATCTGAACTCTTTCGCTTAAATATGATTTTAACAGATTTAGGGCTCTATTTTTCACTCCATAATGCTTTAGTTTTAGGAGTAAAGTTTCATGGTGGACGCAGTCAAATGCTTTTGACAAATCACAAAAAATGCCCAATGCATCCTGTGACTCTTCCCAGGCGTCAAAGATGTGCTCAATGAGTCTAGTACCCGCATTAATTGTTGATAAGCCCCTAGTGAAACCAAACTGATTTTTGTTCATTAATTTACAAAAATGCATTTGTAGCTATTGAAGCAAAAGTTTTTCAAAAATTTTACTAAAAACAGGCAGCACTAAAATAGGTCTGAAATTAGCAGGGACAAAAGAACTGCCCGATTTAAACAAAGGTATAACTTTGCTGTATTTCATGAGGTCAGGGAACACACCCTCGTCTATGCATTCATTAAATATTATTGCTAATTCAGGTGCTATAATGTCAAGTATGTATTTTACAATATAAGTCGAATGGCCCCATAGGTCTTTTGTATTTTTTTGGTTAATTAATTTAAAGATATTTATTATATCGCTACCTGTAACATACTTAAATTTTAAATCAGTGGAAGATACTGGTACGTGTAATTTAAGCATATCATGTGCTGCTTTTGGCGAAGAGTTAAGGTATTTGGTCGTGACAATCGGGATTTCGGAGAAGTATTTATCAAATTCATTTGCAATTTCTATTTCCGAATTTATAACGCGATTATTAATATTTAAACAGATAGAGGTGTTACGGCAATTCGATCTACCAGTTTCATTGTTAATTACACTCCAAGTCGCTTTTACTTTATTATTACTGTTTTATATTTTATCTGCAATGAAACGTGTTTTCGCTTCATGACAAACTATTTTAAAGAGCTTGGAGTATTTTTTTACATATATTTTAAATTCTTCACTATTATTGTAATGTTTCTCATAATAAAGGTCATATAAGCGTTTACGACTTTTGTGGATGGGTATTGTTGCCCAATCATTAAAACTATGTTTGTTGTTTACTGTAACAGTTACTGGAGTAAAAATCCTGTCAAATTCCTCACAGAAGGAATTGAAGACTAAATTGAGTAAAGTGAAAATTTGCAGTTTCGCCACAGTGTAAAAATGGTATCGTATTTACCAAATTATTTCTAAACCTCTCAAGACGGCTACCCGTAACTGGTATAATCGTCACCTTTTTTGGTCTGACATTGTACAATCTTGTATTTACTTTTATAAGTTGCCCACTATGGTCGGACTGAAGATTATTAATGATGAGTTTACTAGTAATAGTAACTAAGACTATAAGCTACTAAAGTAGCCAGCTGTCGCTTAACTCTAAATGGTAGGTATAGGTTACCATTGGTTATTTTCAGTTTATAATTAATGAATTTATTTGTGTCAAATAAAATTAAATTTTCATTGTTGTGGAATGTCGCATTATACAAAGTTGTATTTAATTTAAATATTTTTCTATTTTGCTCCTGTGTCAAATCCGAGGAGTATGGGAATGTACACATCATCACTTTAGATTTTGTGTTATTGGAAATATTAATTAATTTTTCTATATTTTTAATTAGGTCCTTATTTCTAATATTATGAGAGTAATTACCAAACATTATACCTATGATCGTTTTTTCTTTTAGATTTATTTTTGGTATGGAATTTATGAGGTTATTGAAAGTTATATTGGGTTTACATATATTTATCAACTCACAATTCTTTGCAACTGCATTATTTAATAAAGGTCCAAACCCTTGGCCAATTTTGTCTGAAAATAATATAAACCTATTTGATGCACTTGTCCATACTTTGACTAGTTTTTAATGGGGATACACTTAGGTCTTGATAATTTTCTAATGAATGTTTATTAGTTGTGCTGGAGCAGTGGCACATATTATTATTATTGTTTATAAGGGATTCAAAGCGTTCAATGTTTTCATTGCCTAATTTAATTAAGCAATCAGCCTGCTTTATATGTTCTGATATTTGCTCCTGCGCTGAATTATATTTTTGAGTAATGTTTTGCAACATTGTTTCTAGAGAAGATATTTTATTATTTAATATATCTGTATCAATTTTATGTATTGCATGGGACTCTGTTAATCCTTTATTATATTTATGTAATTTTTTTAGCATCTCTTGGTTTTTTGACCTAATTTTACAAAATTTTTGGCCTAGGAATTGGTTATTAAGGAGTTTGCTACTTTTTGCTATAAACCTTTTGATTTTTAAATATTTCTTTATCTTTTTATGAGAATTTGTTGTAATATAATTCTTATTATTAGTGTAGCTTTCATTTGTTAAATCTACAGTTACCATGCTTTGCACAGGATGCCGGCTAGATTATGGGTAGGTACCACAACGGCGCCTATTTCTGCCGTGAAGCAGTAATGTATATGCATTACTGTGTTTCGGTCTGAAGGGCGCCGTAGCTAGTACTGGGCAAATGAAACTTAACATCTTATGTCTCAAGGTGACGAGCGCAGTTGTAGTGCCTTTAGGCAGGGCGTATCAATTACCATCAGCTGAACGTCCTGCTCGTCTCGTCCCTTACTGTCATAAAAAAAGAGAAAAGAATGGCTGTGTTGCCGCTAGCTTCCATAAAGAACTAACACTTAAGTTTAGTGTTAAGTGATGGGATTTAAACTCAATTAATTTAGCATTGCTTGCATTGAAAACTTACATTCCCGGCGAAATTGATTCCACTATTTCCAAGATTTCAAATAAGAGCCGAACAGACGAACAAAACAGTACACAGTATCCTCTATCATCTAAACGGTCGTACACCTCTCTTAGGGGTTTGGGCAGCAATGACCACTAACTTAATTGTGTTGTTTTATGAAACCACAATGCGAATGAAACATTTCTTTTTCACAAAATAACACTTAATAGTTAAAATATAGAACGAATTAGACCATTTAGCCAAAATAATTTTTCCTTTTCCAAACCTTTGGCATAGCAAAATCGATAAGTATACAATATATAACAAGTCGTCTGTGTAACTTACCATTTATACTTATCGATTTTGCTATGCCAAAGGTTTGGAAAAGTAAAAGATTTTTCAACGTACATGAAGAAATACGGGCTCAAACATGAAAGTTTCATTGCAGGCACTCCCCACTAAACAATATAATTAACAAAAATTGTGTGATAGTTATTAAATTATTAACTGTCCTAAAAGAGGACGGGGACATCGACATTGAAAAAAGCCCAAGGAAATAGAGAAAATTTAAAAAGATAAATTGATTATTAATAAGCAAACGAAACTTATTAATAATTATATATCTTTAGGCCATTTTACGGAAATACTACTTTAATTAAGCTGCAGTTAAAACCGTGATTTCCGTCCATAGTCATTCGTTATCGAAACTATCGAGAATGTCGAGAGACGAGATCATGAGAATAGAAATTGACACATCACTTATAATATCAATTACCAACAGGGTGTAGTAAAACCGACGAAAAAATTACTCGTAGTCATACTGGTGTGACCACGAGTCGGGAATGTTATCTATCGCACTGACTAATACCATATACATAATATATGAATTATAGCGCGCTTGATTACTAACACAGCTGTTTGTAAATGTTTACATGAAACACACTCACAAACATTCCTACGTAGATTAACTGCACACAGGCCATCAAAGTCAAACTCAAATAATCTTTATTCAATTAGGCTTAAAGTAAGCGCTTTTGCCCTCACTATAAATATTTCTTTTAAATTACTGAATCTAACCGATGTTCGTAAAAATAGAGCTCGTGAGAAAAACATACAAAAAACTCAACGGCCACTCTTTTCAGAGTATTTTACAATGGCTGTAATATACATAAAAAATTTGTTTGCAAGGTGCTGCATCCAATATATGAGTCGTGTTCAAATAATATCAATTATTTCATAAAAGTAATAAAGAATAAACTGTATTATTATAAGTTATCGTTGGCATCAAAACAGAATGTAATTTTATTCATTTACGCAAAATATGACACAATTGTGAATTCTATTCAAAAATATAGAAGATGTAGCTTAAAAAATATATATTATTATTGAGCGAAGCGAAGCGAAGCTGAGTGGAGCTCCCACTGAGTGACTCCAATTGATTTCTGTGTTAGATTCTTTTTTGGCCATGTCTGGACCGATTTTAATAATATTTGAACTCATAGCAAGCTTTCGAAATTTTCTAGGTAATTGTCGACAGACAGAATTTTTAATTTCGACTTGATTCAATTATTATAATGAAAAACACACATGATTTACAAATTATTCTAAATTAGCACGCGCTATTTATATTTATTTCAAAATTGAGCCGATTGATCAAATCACAATAAGTTTTAATTGTAACCCTGCTTGTTGGTGTTTTGTTTTTGTACACAGACTTAGTTCACCTCGCTTCGCTCAAATATACGCCGCAGCGAAGCGGTACGACGAGCGACTGCGGCATCCTAGTAATTACATATCCTGACTGATAGCAGTCTAAGCCGCTGGGAATAATACAACACGAAATATCAAATTCGTAAACTGACGTAAGAGAACACTGAGAAAGGTTATTTCAAATTTTCAAAAAAGGGCAAAAAAATGGGTTGACCCGCTCTAGTGCTGTAGCTATGAAATAATATCTATATACAATCTAATACACTTAGAGGGCGAATAGATACCTAAAGTTTGAAATTTCATATGGGCTGACAGTTGTTAAAGAAAAGGGCGTAGTGATGAGTAGTCCAGTTAAGCTTGAAAATGTATACTTTCAATTTTATTTTTTAATGAATTGTACCTATTCCGTCTAGATTTAACCCAATTCGAATTGCATGCAAACATTTGTGTCAAATATTTACTACAACATTTAACAAAAGACGGATCTTACAGGTTTTAAAATCAACATAAATAAATCGCACCAAAAATCACAAATAAATCACCTGCATATATTCCGGACGGCATTATGTAAGAACTACACCGTACTAAGTTTAATTAACTTCCAATAAGTAGGTACACTAAGCAAACTTCACTAGCACTCGGCACAACAGATCTATGACGAATAATAAAGAAACATTATTGCTTCTTGTTCCGATAACTTATGATTTATATTGGACGGTTCATGCAGTAGCGTGATAAACGTGTCAATCACGCTTTGATGTTGCCGCCGATTTTGACAATGTGCCATTTCCATTATCTATAAATATAGCGTTGATTGACGACGTAAATATTAATTAAGTGTTCTTAAGCTTGACAAATATAATGATAATTAAAAATAATTCAGTTTTATAAAAGTATTGATAGTCCCTTTATAAGCAATTATTAATTCATAAGCAAAAAATAAATTTGGTTGTATTTATTAAATATTATATTTATTAAGATAAGAAATGACGAGACCAGAAAAACATTTACCCTAAGGTAAATGATATATCTGTCCAGTACAAATGCGGCTTCGGATTCTTGAAAGCTCAATAATTGGGAGGGGTACCACAATTCTACACGTAAGCTTCAGCCATAAATATTATCTAAGCAGTAATTTCAATAGCTACAGCGAATTCTAAACTGAAACGTTGTATCAAAGCAAAATTTAATTGCGATGGATATTGTTATTTATGTTAGTAATATAATTAAGATATTTTTGACGCAGAATTAGAATTCATAAATAAACATATTGCCAAACACGCGCCTATACTATTTGTTTATTAGTTATAGTTCCTTGCGCCACTTTTGCATAAGCACGTCTATAAACGAGGCTAGGTCACTAAATAACATTGTACAATAACAATTATGATAATACTATAGTTATGCTCAGTATCGCAAACATTTTATCGATAAACATTTTTTATTTTGGTTGTAAAATCTATAATTTTTCTGATACACTTTCAAGCCTACAGTAATCCACCGATTCTGATGAAGTTCTGTATGGACAATGTGTGAGATTAGGGAATAGTTAAATAAAAAATGAGTATCTCAACCCATTTTACTATCGAATTCCGCAAAATTGAAAAAAGAAAAAATAAAGAAAAGATGGCACATGCAAAGGAGTTATGAGATAGAGAATAAGATCTACCCAATGATAAGATTTTGAATGGTATAGCGTTTTTTTGAAAAATTATCTCACCACATCAGTAAAATGTATATAACAAAAGATAAGATGTTCATTGGAACGGTCAAACTTTGTTTTAATGGGCACATATATCCATCACACCTTTAACATTTGAAGACTAGACGACGACGGCCAGTCTTCAGCCCGAGCTTTATGACTCGGCGCCGAGTCTTTCTGAAAGGACCATTCTTGGTTATTGGACTTGTGTTGTTAAGGGGCTTCACTACCTTCTCAAGAATGGTATCTTCAAACACTTGTGCTGATGTTTTGATAACTTTTTCACAAAAGTATGGCACAGTCACTCCATCATAGCTAATACCTCACCAAACCATCACTAAAGTTGGATAGTGCCCACGTTGCACTCTGAGCATAAATACGGTCATTTTGTTTGTTAAAATGTTGCTCAATTGTAAAAAAAAACTCATCCGTAAACAAAATTTTTCTGTGACATCCCTTTGCGTACCGCTTCAGTAGGTATTTCGATTTTACCACCCTATTCTTTTTTAAATTATCAGTTAAGAAATGACCATTACGTCTCTTATGGCTGCAAGTCCTAAGTCATCTTTTAAAATACGCGACATCTGCATCTCCCGAGATAAAATCTTTTGCTTTCGGACAGGATTTCTTCGAAATCTTTCCCTTACTGCTTTGACTACCATTTTGGTACGAACAATACGTGGACGTCCAGATATTTTTCTGTCACAAACAGAGGAGGTCTCCTTGTACCTATTAATAGCCCGTACACAAAAATTTTACTAATACCAAGCGTATGGAAAGTTTTACAAATTGCAATTGGCTCCATAACTACTTTGTGTAATGCAATCACAGCGATTCGGTTCTCTTTATCACCCCACTCCATTTTACCATCGCTTAATATTGTGCAATGTATTGGCGACAAAATGAGTGAACTCAATTAACAATCATATAAAAATTACAGATTCCAAATTCAAATGTAATATTTTGTTTATTTTTAATTGTTATAGTATTTATGGCCAGACTAAGAAAATATATATTTAAAAAAGGTTTTAAAATATTTTAAACAAAACGTGTATTTTGCTTACTAGTTGGAGGCTAGCACAAAGCTATAATTACATGCGAATTAAAACACTGATCAGCTGAACGGTATATCTACAGAATATATATATATCTCTATAAGATAACTAAACAACGCGGAAGACAGATATATCATAATAATTGACATATTTATTATCTTTCAATAATATTCAACTCCGCGACATCAAAGGAGGTGTCATCTAATTGATAAGTGACTCAAATTAGCCTACTCTGAGAATATATGGCCCGCGACTACATTCTCATAGATTTAATTCACGCAACAATAAGATCATTGAATCGGATGTAATTCACAGTTAGAATTTACTTCTAAGATAAAAGTTGTACGCTAGTAGAAGTCCCGTTTAAAACTGTCCAGCCGGAAAGACATACTGATAATTAAAGAATTGGTTTGATGACTCGGATAATAAATAAGCCATAATGGTTTTTATAATTTCTTGTTATTCAGGCAGTAGTAAGACAAATCCTGTCAAAATTTCAGTAAACTATTGAGATATAGGTAGCCTGCATAACATAACCTTAAGATAAACAAAACCTAAAGTAGTGCTACCTATTGATGGGTTTGAAGTCGGTGCCAAGCCAAACGAAATAGCAGGTACCTCGCCACGCGTGACTTTGAGGTCACCCACTCAAGCTTCTTCTAGAACCGAACAACCCAAGCGGGCAGGCATCGACTTAAACCTGGTAGCACATACAAATAATAGTGTTTTATTAATATTAAGGTATAAGATTTGCATAAGAGGTGTATTAAATTAAATCTCTATTAAATTTATTTTATAAAAGTTTTCGAAGTCAGTTTTTTTAAACCTAGTTTTTTTTTGGCTTTACTGAGACTATGATAAGATGGAAACACTTCATGTCTTCAATGACCACTTCCTCGTCTTTTTATAAGCGTGACTGGTGCACCGAGAATCTACATAATAAGTTAACGCCTCGTCACTATTTAATTGCCTACTACTACATATATATCCACCAGATTTTCTTTTTTCTGAAGATTCCGAACTTCTTATCACAGAAGCAACGGTACTGTGATGCGAAAAATAATGTGCCACTTCCACAGCTGTAGTCAAATTACAAGCACTGCGCGATTGCACTAAATCTTAAACTCTGCATTTTTTTTGTTTTGAAAGACGTCTCTTCAAAATTATTTTTAGGTCGCCCTTGAGACCAACTTTCTTCAGATGATGAGGAAGGACAAGCCCGATGTATGCTTACTTTAAATTGTTTATCTGCCCCCTCGAACCATCTTTTATTTTTCTAAAAAAAAAACGATTCTCCACCATTTTTGATGCAGCTCACTTTTCAGCTAATTTTGACGAAACACTTGCTATTTGTAACTGAAAATTCCTCGTGAGTCCGGAGTCATGTCGGTAATAGAAAATTAGTCGACGTTTCGTGAACTTTTCATGCTCACGATCTCACGGGGACTGAGTTGACAGCAGTCGAAATTGTAGTCTTCGTAGTTGTTAACGCGTTTATTACCTGGGTGGTGGTATTTGTTGATGGGTTTTGGTAAAATTGACTAATAGCGTCCCATTATTTTCTGGTATGTGTAACATAATCAGAAACTAGATTTAAGAACAAATAAAATGACGAAGGACCAATTGTAATCGATGAAATATGTTTCTCTATTTATGTCGCTACACACACACACACACACAAAAAAAATTACTATACCGCATAATTAAGTCTGAAGTATGAAACAAAATATGGTCTAGTTGAGCAGCTAACCTCAAGGTGTCAAATTTGCGTGACGGTGTGCGTGCATCGCAGAAAATCACTCTGATACTTTTTCCCTAACGCACCAAAGGAAGGATAACTTCAAAAGCATAGAATAACTCTCAGAACGATAGTTTCATTCATAGTTCCTGTCAATATAGAAGTAACATTATAATTAATGTGTGCGTGAGCGTCACGTACTTACATTGGCCAACACGCACACAGACAGCCAAATAAGCCTGCCTACTCACGTTCTAAGCGTTATTATTCTAATTTCTAAGTTCAAAATTCATCAAAATATCATGATTTTAATATTTCTGATAACAAAAAACATTAGTTTTGCCAAAGTTTGCTCTGATCAAATTTTTGTTTGCGCATAGGAACAAGAAAACCCTTACTGCAAGAGTTAAAATGCCTGTATCTTAATATTTCTTTGTTTGATTATAATTCTATTTGCATTGTCAATCATTATTTTTATCATAGCTTACAATAGAATTATAAAATTAAAAGAGTGAAATAAATACCCAATTAAGGAGAATTCTGAAAAAACATCGATAACTCGTCACGTCCAACACTAGATGACGTACAGTTGATAAAATAATTCACAATATGAAGCAACTGACCAGACATTTGGACGCCAAATGTTACAGTGTCTTTTATCTAAATTGCACTAATTATTTGACCTGGAGTCGTATTCAATGCGATAACTTAAAACTCGACTGGAATAATCCCAATTAATAAGGACAGTAGTTGCGTTGCATATTTTTTACCCAATTTCCTGGACACAAAAAGGATAGTATATGTTCGAAAACATCAAAAGTCCGTTAGAACCCGTAGTATTTCAGCGGTATTAAGAGTTATTAGTAGTAGTAGAAGTTACGTGTGCCATATATTTTTTTTATTTGTGATAATGTTAATCACTAAAGCGCTAAGAAAACTTTGTGTAAAGCAAGTTCTAGATCACATTTTCTTCAGTCGATAGAATGTATTATATTTTGTTTCTGCTTTTGTAATTTTAATAATATTGACTAAAAAACTGTCCGTTGATGTATTCAACCCCGTCCCATCCCATACCGCCCCGTACCATCCCGTACCACCCTGTACCATCCCGTACCAAGGTGTATCAAATTGAAACATTGCTCTTTAGATTCTGCTTTCATTATATTAAATCCTACAGAAATTAGTTTTGTTAGATTGTGCAATTATTTTACAAAAATTAACATAAACTAAAGAGTAAAAACCCGGCAAGTAGGTATTTTATTCGATAATACCAATGATGTTCTATACATATATGGATATATCATTCGCAGTCTGATAACGGAACGGCAAAAGTGTGCTTAAAGACAATGTAAGCACACTTTTCTCCTTAGTCGTGTGTCAATCAACAAGCCTAATTAGTGTGCTATAAAAGTGCTTAAATAATACATTAACGTCTCAAATAAAGATGGTGTGACTTATCATCGGTAAGGTTATGTTATTTATATGCAAAAATGTAATTTAATAAAACGAATATTTTTTCAAATTTTTTTAAAATAAAAAAAATTTTTTTTTAATTTGCTATACATACCGTATAGCAAATTTATTGATAAATTTACGAATAAATCAATATCGCGCCAACCGATTTCGATGATTCTTTTTTTATTGGAAAGGATATACTTCAAATATAGTTTGGTGAGAGAAGTTGGTTAGGTTCTGATTACGGAATCCATGGCAAAGTAACGGAAGTCTTCAATTAAGCGCTTACGTTCATTGCTGCATTGAAAAATTTAGTACATCTGCACATATTAAGACAAGTTGTTAGTTAGTTCACTAAAAATAAAAAAATAAAAAATAAATTAACGAAAAAACAACCAACTACAAAAACACTATTCCAAAACAATAGATATAATATGCACTAAAAAGTATAAAAATAATTGCGTATTTTTATACAATCTAATTCTAGTTACGATTACTGTAATTTTTGGAGTCAGTGTCATCCAAGATAGGCTTGTAACTACATACATAGTTATAGGTGAGATGTGCTTGAGTCGTGAGGAGGTGCGAGGGGAAAGCGGGTCGCGGCGGAAGGACACCGATTCCAAAAATTACATAATCGTAACTAGAATTAGATTGTATAAAAATACGCAATTATTTTTATACTTTTTAGTACATATTATATCTATTGTTTTGGAATAGTGTTTTTGAAGTCGGCTGTTTTTTTGTTAAAACTTTTTGGTGCCACTTTTGGTAATTTTTCATTAATATATAAAAGCAGTTAAAAATATAAAAATACAAGACTGTTAGCAGACATCAAAATGAGTAATAGAAAAATAATAATACAGTATTTCTTAAATAATTCTGGTTCCCCCTGAACTAGGTTCGTTTTGTATAAGTCTTTGCTAATTGAAAATCTATAACTGCAGTATATTCGGAGTACTGCATGTAACTTATTGTAATTTGCAAATATTTACCTCACTGTAATTACCTGGTGGTTCTACACGCAGGCACAGTAATGACCGAATTGATTAAGCTCATTTATACAACTTAGTAACGCAAATTGTACTAAGTAAGACACAACCTTTTCCCTAACCTCTGACACCATTTTCCTAGGAACCTAGCAGATACAACCTCAAGAGCGCATCTTACTTATAAGAATTTAGTATTTTCATTTCTTCTCCAAGGTCCTGAGTTCTTCAGTGTTAGCCGAAGAAATTATTACGATCTCATGACTGCAAATCAACATTAATACGATGACTTTTTGACTGTGTATTACACCGTGCGATCAAAGATGTCGCGGCTCGCGCTTTGTTATTGAGTTCCACCGGCTAGGCTGCTAAAAGTTGTGTCTATAGTACGACAACTTCGTGCGCGACCGTCTCACGGGGAGACAGACGGTGGCGGGGGGTGTTGCGGGGAAGGGCAACACGTAGACTGCAGTAACCCGCGTCACGTAATTCGTAACCCACTGCTACTTTAGTAACCCGCTGCTACTTTAGTAACCCGCTGCTACTT
>CATIXQ010000027.1:1579221-1635716 GCA_949711755.1 Leptidea juvernica
ACTTTAGTAACCCGCTGCTACTTTAGTAACCCGCTGCTACTTTAGTACCCCGCTGCTACTTTAGTACCCCGCTGCTACTTTAGTAACCCGCTGCTACTTTTGTAACCCGCTGCTACTTTAGTACCCCGCTACTACTTTAGTACCCCGCTGCTACTTTAGTAACCCGCTGCTACTTTAGTAACCCGCTGCTACTTTAGTACCCCGCTGCTACTTTAGTACCCCTTTTGAGCCACCGTCTGTCCCCCGTGGGACGGTCGCGCCGGAAGTTGTCAGATAGCTTTGTGAAGTGGCGTAAGTTGTTACCAGGTTATATGTCACATATGTTTTTTTGTATTATTACTGAGAAAAACAAACTGGCATTCCAATCACGCCGAAGATTCTCTTTTATCTAATCTATACTTTTATTAGAATGTGGGCTGTCTGTATACATATCTTATTTGTGACTAATATTTGACTCACTGACACCAATTCTGTGATTTTTGCGCGCACGCACAGCGCAATTTGGCATAGCGAACTTGACGTAAAAAGACGTCCAGAAAGCTATAACGAATTTTAAGATTATTTACTTATTTACATCGGCTATTCCACAGTATATATATATGTCACCTAAAGCAGTATGTGAACTATGTATAAACGTAAGATATAACGCACTCACACATAAGCAGGTGTCATGCATGTCTCAGGGCTCGCGCGGCTAACAGCACTATTACTGCTTTAGCGTATATATATATATATATATATATATATATATACTGTGGCTTTACTCACGTTTCCACTGTAAGGGTAAAGGTGAGTGTAGTGAGTGGGCTAACGTCCCGTATCATACTGCGGATTAGCGCTCGTAGTAACGTGACCGCGAAGTCATTCCACTCACCGGACCTCCGAAAGGTTAGAAACTAGTCGGTACCAACACCGATGGATCGTAAGTAAAGCCGATTTAAATAAAGTTAATGATGTCTCACGAAAATTCTTAATAATTTAATTGCTAACCGAATATTAACATATTACATTTAATACACTCACCCTGATGAAGGAATGGTCCGAAACTAGTTGATACCCACACTGATAAATCGTGAGTAAAGCCGTATTACTAAATCAGTTAATCATATCTCACGAAAGTTTTAATAATTTAAATAAATTGTTGTCTGCCACCTATAGGTACTTACCTACAGGCTATGCTTAATTTAGGACAAGACAATAATATGTGTGAATTGTGTCAATTACTATTATTGTTTTTTGTTCATTTAAACAATAAATGTAAACAAGACTCAGAAAGCAGTTGACTAAATTCATTACTTCCCAAAATAAGAGGGTCATATTCCTTTGATGTTGACCAATATTAAAACGTCTCATTATTATTAAGCAATTGAAAAAAAATAAACTATGGTTAATTTATAGTTCTTTAGTGTATATTGTCTACCTTTACGCCTGGACGCGCCCTAACAATTAGAGATTGAAAGGTCAACACCATGGATATATGGGGCTCGGTGACGTCAACGCTACTAATAACATCGACTTCTGACTCATATCTACTAATGGCATGGCATTGCGTCCCATGCTTATTAGGTACAACGTTTATAGCCTCAACACATGGTCGGATTTGGCCGAACCATCGTGCGGTACCGACCATATTCGATGGTATGTCACATCGTCCTTCGTACAATTCTGTTATTATTAACTTATTTATATTAACGATGAAGCTGTAAATATTGATGTAAGAGTGGCAATGAGTTTCTTGCCTCTTCATCTTATTAATGCTCAATATTTAAGTAGACCCCTATTGCCCAGTGGCTATTGGCCCTGCCTACTGAGCTAGAGGTCCCGGACTCGAATGCCGGTAGGTGCAAACATTTATATGATGAATATGAATGTTTGTTTCCGAGACATGCATTTTCATAAATATTTATGTATGTATATCATATTAAATATATTGATGTATTGCAACACATAGCACAAGCTATGCCTAGTTTGGGTCTAGATAATGGGGTATTTATATTTATATAATTTATATTTTCCTAAGTGGTTTCCTTGACCAACACGAGTAAAGTGATAGCAAACCATATACGATAGTATGTCGCATTGACATTGGTCGCAATGACATCAAAAAGAATTCTAAAGGAATCAATTTTGAGAAAATAAATGCCTTTTATGCCTTTTTATTGTCCATCGAATATGGTACGCTACCAGACCGCGTTCTATGTTTCAGCCGGACCAAATCCGATCTAGTGCTTAGGCTATTAGTGCCGCGCTCATCTTCGTAGAGTCGCCGCAGCCCACGTGTATTTTGAGTAGAAGATGAAACGGACTGACCGGATTACTACAATGATTTGGGGATTAAGATAACACTTAAATCCTAGGATCTATTGCACTATAGCAAGCCTGCCCTCAACTCTATATGTCTAAAAATGAGATAGAGGCTACAAACTAGAAAACGTGTGCCCTTACTGTGCCGAAGTTTAAATTATATCCTCAAGAACTATTACTTTTAAGAGGCGTAGGAACCTGAGGGTGAAGCTACTTTAAGACACCCCAGACTAAATCTGGCAATGGCTTCGCATTCCTGACAGATGTGTTTGGGGTCTTCAGCGGCTTAAGGCATTTAATTTCAAAATTGATTCCTTTAGAATTCTTTTTGATATACATATAGATACTACTACCGCTTCGGAAACAAATGGCGCTCTGAGACAGAAAACGCGGCGAAAGAAACTCTCCCAGATTTCTTTTTTTGCGCTCTTTTTAATAAAAATATATAATATTGTACTGTCATTGCTATTGCTATAAAACAATCATAATCTAGTCGAGTAGGATTTAAGATAGAGCCATTTTTTAATACAAATTTAATTTATTTATAGATAATGCCTGGACAGTGGTTTTGGCTTTGCAGCAGAATCTGCACAAGTTTGATTCCCTGAGGCCCATTCTGGCGGTACCGGATACCAGATATTCGGCAAGCTACGTGCCGTATATCTGGCTACCTCTACCGCATTACAAAACACGATCAGCAACTTCTTCAACTCCTGCTGAATGAATGAAGAACCCCTTTTCAGTAGCTCAATGACCTTATCGCGGAATGTAACAATAGGCCGACCTTTCCCAACATTTACCCAAGTATTATTCTCTCTATAAATTTGTGCAGACAATCTATAAGCCGGTATGATCTTCGATACTCGAAAAATCGAGTTCTCCGCTCGATTCCCAAGTCCTTTTCCTATTTAGTCCGTATGGAGTGATTGAAGAAACTGTAAATCTTTTTTATTTTTTTTTAACTCGTGTAAGGCTTTGATTGATTGACGATTGAATATTTTTGTTGCATCACTTTACATAAATTGTAATTGAAATGATTTGTAAACGACGAATCAATGAGTTTCATGGCACTTCTTCTCATTAAATCTCAACCTTTTCCGAACTGGTGGTAAATGTAAATGAAAATTTTTTGACATTCGTGTCACTTCCTTGACTTTCATGAGTAGAGTGATTTTTATTTGATTTATGACGGATAGGTTATCGGACGGTTGGGTTACCGGTAACCATTGGATAAGCGTTATCGGTGAGAAACTCACTCAAAAAAAAAATATTATATCTACATAACATTCTCTTCTCGGTACTTTAGTACAATATTTCTCCTTCAAAACCCATGCACAATATAATATATTAATTGCTATATTCATCTATCAGAAATCCTACCTTTATTAAATTTAAGAATAGATGGAAAGTATGCAAAATCCACAAGTCACAATCATTGTTCACTGCAATATAATCACACAACACTAATTAAGGATAAAAATAACATAGAAACACTGCAGTTATTTCAACAATGCTTTGCCGACTACTGACTCAATGTTCTGTGTTCTGCGGTTTGGGACCTTGGTATCGTAAAGCTGAGCTTACACGTTGCCGAGATAACGAAAAAACCCATGATTAAAACGCGAAAGATTTTTGACAAGTAAAAATTTATGTTAATCTACACGAGAATGCTTGAAAGGTCATGTTAGAGACAATATTATATGGCAAATAAAATGTTCAACGCTAACATTTTTATCACAGCGTCCTACTATAAAGCCTTAAAATAAGTGGAATCATATTTTTTTTTGGTTTTATTACATTTAAAACATCTTAAAATTACTTTCAATGTTATACTAACCTCCAAACCGAAGACTTGGATAGCCAAAAAACTGGTTGAAAAAAAGTTAATATAAATAAATATAAGCTGTGTACCGTAATAACTCTATATACGAGAAGCGAAAATTATGGAAACCCTATTTATGGTATTATATGCAAATACAGAGGAGTACAGAAGGAGTAATATTCGGCATCGTTAATATATAGATATAATGTGCACTAAAAAGTTTAAAAATAATTGCGTATTTTTATACAATGTAATTAATTAATCTAATTCTAGTTACATACATAGTTATAGGTGAGATGTGCTTGAGTCGTGAGGAGGCGAGAGGCGAAAGCGGGTCGCGGCGGAAGGACACCTTTTCCAAAAATAACAATAATCGTAACTAGAATTAGACATATTAATTCGATTGTATAAAAAAACGCAATTATTTTAAACTTTTTAGTGCACATTATATCTGTTTTGGAATAGTGTACTTGAAGTCGGTTGTTTTTTTGTAAAAAAAAAATATTGGGGAGTTTTGAGGTGTATCTGTGAGGTGGCACTGGTGACAGCAAAATATGCAACAAAATTATTGAATTGTTTTTTAACAGCGTTTGGCCTACCATTCCACAAAACAAAACTTTTCAAATTTATCTAGGCCATGACCATGTGACCCCACCTTAACGTTCGTGATTTTTCCGTTAGCTCTATGACTAAGACATCATTGTGTACAATCGCAAAGTGTAACGTGATGCTATCACGCTAATCTGAAATATCTAGGGTTGTTTACCGTACACCCGTAGTAACTTAGTAATTTATATCAGAAAATGGGGATAGCTTGATGGTGGACTACAATGTTGAACATAAAGGAAACATTATGTAATAAATGTGCATCAGTTTTGGCTCATTGTATGTTGTAATATTTAGGATATTATTTTGCTTCTTATGTGTGTTTTAAATTTTTATATATTTTTTATTAGTTAACAACTTTACATGTATTTGCCAGTGGGAGGCTAGATAATCTAGCCGGCTTCCTGTGCAAAGGACCACAACCGCGCCTATTTCTGCCGTGAAGCAGTAATGTGTACACATTACTGTGTTTCGGTATGAAGGGCGGCGTAGCTAGTGAAATTACTGGGCAAATGAGACTTGACATGTTAATATGTCTCAAGGTGACGAGCGCAATTGTAGTGCCGCTCAGAATTTTTGGATTTATCAAGAATCCTGAGCCGTACTACATTTCAACTTAGAGTAGTTGTCAGGCGTCCCGAGATGAACAGGATTCTTTTTGTTAATTTCATCATCATCATCATTTCAGCCGGAAGACGTTCACTACTGGATAAAGGCCTCCTCCAGAAATTGCCATGACGAGGCAAAGTATTCCGGCGATCTTGATCAGATCGTCGGTCCATTTTGTGGGGGTACTACCAACACTGCGTCTTCCGGTACGTGGTCACCATTCGAGAACTTTACTGCACCAGCGGCCATCTGCCCGAACTATGTGCTCTGTCCACTACCACTTCAGATTCGCAATTATTCGCAAATAAATTTTGTATACACAAATAAAATTTGAAAAACAAAATTTTATGAACGATGCGGGACTCGAACCCACGACCTCTGGCGTTCCGTGCCGATGCTCTAACCAACTGAGCTTACCGTTCGGGTGACGTATCGTCATAAAATCTTGTATGCTTTGTTCAACTCTCAGGTTGTGGCTTCATCTACAGGATCTACTTTACAGTTGATAACCTACTCAACCCCAATATTTGCATTTTAGGAAATCGACTTGAAATGTCGCTCTTGTAATAATTCTTTAAAGACCCCCGGCGTTCCGTGCCGTTCATGGGTTCGAGTCCCGCATCGTTCATAAAATTTTGTTTTTCAAATTTTATTTGTGTATTAATCCTAGAAGTGAGGGTTATCACTTTAAAAACAAAACAAATTTAATTTTGTATACTTAATACCAGGAGTGAGTGATATCACTTAAAAATAACAAACTGGTTTTGCAAGGAGCTTACCCGAATGTTCATTGGCCTCCTCTTCTATACAAAAAAATAAATAAATACGTCTGCGTATGCTTTAATTACTGTCATTAAAATATGCAAACTTCAAGTAAGTTAATTTAAAGCTTATCACACTGTGTTTCCTCTTAATTTCAAACAATGCTTGTCTTTCACACCGTTACGAAAAGTATCGCCATGCCATCTACAATGCCGACAACCGATTTTAACAACCAGTGTGTCAGTTTTAAGAGCTGTTTTCCTAAACACTATTTTAATGAACAGTTGAGCAATGGCAACAACGACACGTCCTGTGCTCAAGTGACACCGTTTGCGCTTTCAATATCCCTAAGTGTGGCTAATTGACACGTTCTTACATTGTTTTTAAGTGACAAAAAACGCTCGCAAAGCTCCCTGTGAACTGAAACGGAGGGAGAGGATCTGAGTGGATATGTACCAATATTAAGAGTACACATTACTTGGTCATTTTTGGAATCTTTCTATTACACAAATTATTTGAAAACAAAATTGATGATCGATGCGGGACTTGAACCCGTGGCCTCTCGCGTTCCGTGCGAGCGCTCTTCCACTGAGCCAACAGTTCGAGTGACGTATCGTTGATAAATCCTGTAAGTCTTGTTCAACTCTCAGGCTGCGGCTTCTTTGTTTAGATTTAAAAAAGCGACATCTCAACTCAATTGTGGTCATTATCGGAGTCTGATTCAGATGAAGACCTTTTATTGTATGCCCTTACGGTACAAACAACATGGTAACTACGATTATAAGATATTATGTTATAATAGGTAATACCCGCGACTCCGTTCGCGTGGATTTATGTTTTGTTAACTATGCCACACGAACTACACGATTCCGTGATAAATGTACATGCTATGTTCACAGGACGCGTGCGTCCCACTCTGCAGACGCGCTCTAGTCTCGTTGTAGTCGAGTAGGTGTGTTCGGGAGGCGTCCCGTTCAAACTGAGACTACTATCGCGTGGGACGCGGGACGGAAGTCGCTCGCGCCGATTGTGTCAGCTAACTTGTATGGACGTGTTCAAATTGATGCGAGTAGTCGCTCAAGTTGAAGCGAAACAAGAGCGGGAAGCCCGGCGGGATTGTTTGATCTCACAATGCAAGATGTTTCTCCACTTCAGTGGAGTTCAGTGGTTCTTCAGAACCAAAAATGACACGCGGGAAGTTGCGTCACTTTGAGAGGCTAAGCGAGCGAGCGAATTGCTATAAGATGCGTCCCGCGTTCCGCGTGTTATTCGCCTCAGTTTGAACAGAGCTACAGTCGCTTTGGTCCCGCAGGTCTGGCCGATGCTTTAAGGCGAAGAGTAAGCAGAAAACACGCAAACATGGTGTTTTTAGACAAGTTTTGTGGTGAAAGTATAGCATTTCGAGCTATGAACACTACTTAGTCCTGTTACACATACCCTTAAGTCTTATTTGTAGGTTGCTAATGCTTGCTGTTGGTTATAGTTAACACTGCCGAGCCTTTTGAACTACCACTTTTCTTTGAAGTTAAACAAGTTTTTGGCACGGCGTGACGCATTTTTTTGGTACTTCTCTCAGAAAAGTTATTCTTATAGCTTGTACTTTTTTGTGTAGGTTTATTTATTCAGATTAATAGTGAATAACGAGGATTGTAAGCATATAAACTGTTTTCCACCCAAGAATTTTGAAAATATTGGCTTTGTTACATAGATGGTGAGCCGGCAGCCGTGAACTCATATCGCTCAAGGTCGCTGGCATTTAGTGTCGCCTTAAACGTTAACCAATTTGTTTTTTTTCTTGGTTCACAAGACTTACATCCATTATATACTATACTATGTATTACGTATAGTAAATTCAGCCGCTTAGGCCGAATTTGATAATATAAAAAGTAACAACGAAGCTATCCCGCTCAAAGTCACGCGTGTAACTTATCTGCTGTATCTACATTTGGCTTGGCACCGACTTCAAGCCTATCAAAAGGTAGTATTTTATTAATATTAAAGATATTAGGTTAAATCTTTATTAAGTTATTTTTACTATTAAATTTTTGAAGTCGGTTTTTTTAACGAAGATTATTTTTTATTTATTTTAGTATCTGTAAGTAATAGATTGTTCTGTAATTTACAGTAAATTTTTTGTTGATTCGCAAATGAGACTTGACATCTTATGTCTCAAAGTGACAAGCGCAGTTGTCGTGCCACTCAGAATTTTTGGGTTTTTCAATACTCATAAAATAATCTTGAGTGGGCAGGGCGTATCGATTACCATCAGGTGAACGTCCTGCTCGTCTCGTCCCTTATTTTCATAAAAAAAAGATTACATCAGGTAAACTTTAAGATTTAGTTGCTTTTTATTATCATATATTGAATAGTGTTTTTTAAAGTAAGTATGGTTAGGCCTACGGAAGTTGCCTTGCGCATGAAACAATATACCTAGTCTATCCCAAGAAACGGGAACGGAACAAAGGAATCCACTCAAATGCTGTTCGAAACTCTATTTAACGTTCTTGTGAAACACTATCACACAAAATATAATATCTTGACGAAAGTTTGTTAGCTTTGAATGACACTACCTGTCATAAGTGTAAGACCCTTCTTATCGGGACACGGGTTAATTCTTAATATAACAATATATGAAACTCCTAACAAAGCCTATAAAAATATTATCATCCATGTAAGCAAAAATATTCATAAAACGAAAAGTACTGTGCTATATTATGTCAAATTTTTATGGGACTAAATGGCAAACATTCTGCATCAAACAAAAGAAGAATCATGTAAATCGGATCATAAATATCAGCGTAATAGGTGTACATACATAAAACAAATATCCATCGAATTGAGATCCTCCTGATTTTTGAAGTCGGTTAAAAATGTAACGCCTATCTCTTTTTTAATGGCAAAGTGTTGCGAGTCCACATTATCTACGACTTTTACCTAAGTATTAATAATTTAAGGTAAATAATTAATCTTGGATAATTTATGCGTCTATGTTGCCAGGTTCCAGTTCCATGTTGATAATTTATGATTCCAGGACGACCCGACATGGGTACCTTCAAAAAAGCGCGTACAATTGGCCGGCAAAGCTCTTGTGATTCATCTAGTCACACATACTCACACCTTGTTCCCGTCGGGGTAGGCAGAGACAACAGAATGCAACTTGCTTCTATCATTACAAACCTCACGCGTTCCTCTACATTCATTACTCTTTTAATACATGCTCGCCGGTTGCGAGTGCTTCGGACCTTTCCTTTTCTCAAAACGTCCCCAATTTGGTCGACGAATGTTCTACGAGGTCTCGCGCGACCGACTTATTCGCTTTACGTGTCTAAACCATTTCAGCCGCAGTCACTCTCCTTTCAATATCTTCTTCACATCTTCTGTCTCTTGTAAACATAATATATATAAATAAAGCGAACTATGATTAATAACAAATTGACGGCGTCGTAGGTATTTAAAGATGATATTTACTTATTTTTGTTTAAAAAAAGTTTATTATCGATTTATTTTATTTACCAACCAAATCTACAAACAATTCAAAACTTTAATCATAATGCCGAAAATTGCCACCCCGGGTGGTATTTTAAATTTTTCAATAAATTGGTTGATACTTGAATACCGGAATACTATACTGGGTTCATCAGAAGAGGACCTTTCCGCTGATTCTGGGTTATCGTTACGCTCTGGGACATCCTGTATAAATATATTAGGTTATACTTGTAATATTATATGCTCTTTGGTAATACTTACATTCTCTCTGTCAACATCCAACTGGACTTGCCCAGTTTTCGGCAAACTGAGTCCCACCCTGTCCATCTTCTTCGATCGTTTCCTTTCGGTCGCAAACTTCTTCGCAACACTCTGCTTCGCGGACTCGAACTCCAGCGAAACGTTCTCCGTACTCTTCCAGACCTTCACCAGCGGCTTCTTCGAGACCGCCGGCTTCTCCGGGACCAGCTCGAAGTTCGCGCGGAGCCTTTGAAATTCCGACTTTTCTTCGGGCGATGCTGGTCGAGACTCTTCGCAGGGTTCGTCGTATATCTTCTCTTCCTGAAATTAATAAAATAATTAAACACAATACACATGGCTCGGGTAGTGCTTTTAATTTTTGGGTAAAATCAGTCATGAAAATACACCGAAATGTACAAATTACGAAAATTTCTGATGTATATTTTCAAGGTGATGGTTATAAAGTTGCTGCTGATAGTAGTAATTAGTTGTTTGGAAAGAAGCACACATCTTACCAATACACAAGTCGAGTGACCATGTTTAGTGGAGAAGCATCTTATCCAGTTTTGCCAAAATATTAGAGTCCTTAGTTTACGACCACCTATACCACCACTTCATCCCGCATATCACTCAGACGCAACATCGTTTTTATAAGGACCTTACGGCTTACGGGACCGCCCGTTACTTGATATAGACTTTATTTGTAGAGCTTTCAACGATCATGGTCAAGTTGACTCTATCTATACTCACCTCCAAAAGGCTTTTGATACAGTCAATCATAGAATATTGGCCTGTAAGTTGAAGTCGTCTTCATGGTTGCCTCTAAAATTGGATAAAATCTTATATAAATCTAATGATCGTAGTCAAATAGGGGCTTTAAAGGGATTCTGCTCACGACGAGTCTATTGATGTTTATTGTATTATATACTAGCAGTTGCCCGCGACTTCGGCCGCGCATAATTTCTGATTTCCTAAGAGATTATTTCCCTGCTGGAAGGGCAATCAAACTTATCGACAAAAGTCCTACCGGTAGTAAAACCACACTTCATAGTTCATACCTAAAGAGCTCGCAATTTACATTTTTATTTTGGAATAAAGAGCAGACACTTCTATTCTTTCCAAACTTCCCCGTAAACAAAATTTCAATTTACATATTGTTATAAGCCTCCACGTAGGTACAACTGGTCGCGAAAGAAACAATTTCTGAGATGTATATCGGCTGATTTCAAAGTTTGATTCTGGTTTTATTAATATACTAAAATTATCGAGTAGCATAATTTCTTCAATAGTAATTGTTGCTATGTTTAAAATGCAATTGGTAATACGATGGTATGGAAAAAAAAGAATTGACAGCCCTATTTTTTTAAAACTTCCCTGTAAACAACATTTCTTGTTCATTTTCCTTGTTGAAAAATCTGGTGAACTGTATACAGCCACTATAAAGTTTCTTGTAGGTATGTTCATCTCACGAGCTCATATTCTATAATTTAAAAGAAATATTTGTAGTGACGATTCAAAAGCGCTTAGTTTAAGCCTAATTGAACAAGGTTTATTTGACTTTGATTTTGAAAAAATATTGATAAATTAAGTATTCGTTTACATAAATCAGAAGAAAAAATGAGATTTAAATTAATACATTTCTAAAAGATAATTTTTACTGTTGCATTTTTCAAGAAAGCTAAAAAACATGATAATTCAATAATGGCTCAGTTTTGCATGATGCATGACCCCTATCACCTCCTACCGGGAATACGTCGGACTTACCAATAACCCTGTACATATCGTTAAAATAATAATCCCGTTAATGATAGCTAATACAGTAATGACCTTCCAATTGTACTCAACAAATCGGAACCATACTGAGCCGCACACAACTTTCGATCTCATTAGCAATACACGTCACGCATACGTTTGGAATTCTAATGACTTCGCTATTATTGGACACTACTAGTGAAAGTATACTGTACGAGAACTGTACGATATTTTCAAATAATATCAAGTTATTGTGCATACATCAACATAAATATAAGATATTTGCTTTTTATAAGCGAATAACCGTACAGGTTTGTGCAAGGTTCTACACTTGCTCCACTAGTTTACAATATATTCCTATGCCTTTACTATGTCTGAATAATGTTACATTAATTCAATAATGTGCAATTACAAGTTTATTTGAATTATTAGCAGCCCCTCTAGTATTTTCAACAGCGTATATTATTTTTTGTATTAGGGAACACGTTGGAAAAGACTGACCAATAGTAGGCAAAGACCACCCATAGAATGGAAAATGGAAGAATTGAAGAAAATTTCAAAGAATGGCCTATACTACTAATAAAGAAATGAATTATTAAGAAATTTATACAAAAACCATGTATATAAATAAAACTTTTTCTCTTTGTTTAATTCATACAATATATTATAAATATTAGGGTTAAGTTTAGGTTGCTAACAATAATAAGTTTTTTTATTTTTTTTTATTTAATTCTGTAATTTAGTGTGGGAATAAATGGCTTTTTTATTTTGCCACATAATACCTATTGTGGCTTTTGTATAAGAAATAGATATACTATCTTACTTATTATATAATGTGCGGTGTTTCCAGGACGATATGACCTGAATACCTTCAAAAACGCTCCTGTGATCGGTGTTGTAAGAGAATGTTGGCGGCGGTGATAACTTATCACCAGGTGACCCGTACGCTCTGTACAACTTTTGAACTATCAAACCTATCCAGTCTTTCTTAGTAGTACTCGTTCACGAGCATAAAGTCGTGGAAGGCGATGGCTGGTGGCTGGCTGATCCTATTACCAGAAACTCAGAAACTAGAACTCTCGCTAATAAAATACTCGCTTCTACCAAAGAATATGTAATAGTACAAGTAATAATACCTTTATTTACTTATGGTGTGTGGATTGATGCATCTAATGTACTCAATAGAAAGAAATAGAAACACAATAGAATAACTCTTTCTCTACCTACTTTTTCAGTTAAGTAATCACCGCCGCCCACATTCTCTTGCAAAATCAGAGGAATCACACAAGCGTTGCCGGCTCTTAAGAAAGGTGTAGGTACGCGCTTTTTTGAAGATACCCATGTCAAATCGTCCCTTAAACACCGCGGAAGCTCATAAAAATTTTACGTTTTGTTGAATTTTTAGGTTAGGTAATAATATAGTTAGTTGGCGAACATAGAAATTATACTTGATAAAATGAATTATCTATTGTTTATGTGAATACTGCAATGATAATTTACAATTGGCAATTAATTTCAATAACCGATAGATAATATCGTCACATAAATATAAAGCGTCAATCTTGAAGATAGCGAGGGCCATGGACGGTGGACCAAACATCTGATTATCATGTCACGGGTATGCGTACTACCCGCTTACATGATCTCTGGACCTACCGTCGATAACGTCACATCGCAGCCAAGCGAAACTCTCTAACGGCCGTTCCCAATATACTATATACTTCTTCTTCTTCGCGTGCCTCTCCGACTAGCGAAGGTTGGCGGTCAGCTTTGTGGTTTCAATTTTTTGTCCTTCGCGAGGCGAAATAGTTCTGCCGCACTCGCGATGTTAGTCCACTCTCGGATGTTGCGGAGCCAAGACTTTTTTTTGCGACCTACGCCTCTTCTTCCGGCAACTTTTCCCATCATGATGAGTTGTAGGAGTTCGCACCTCTCGTGCCTAAGCACGTCCCTAAATATGCGACTTTCCTCATCTTGATGGTTTGCATGAGTTCGCGTTTTTGATTGCGCGGCGAAGGACTTCCACATTTGTGACCTTGTGGGTCCAACTTATGGCCAAACATACGTCTATATGCCCACATTTCAAAAGCTTCTATACGTTTCCTGAGGTCTTCTTTAATAGTCCACGCAATCGTTGCAAGATTTTTACAATATTGTTCTTTCTACAAACGTAGAATAACACGAGGAATAAATAATTTTAAGGAATTTTGCTAGGCCAAACATGTTATAACTTCTCGCGTGCATACATCAGTAAAGTAAACTAAAGTATGTATTTATTCATGATAACACAAAACGTTATATACATAGTGACATTAAGAAATTTAAAAATACGGCGTCATGAAAAGGACACCCACTCCAGCACTGATTTTCAGTAGGTACCTACCAAGTCGACCTGTTGACAGCAGCAGTAGACAACACGGTTCCTTTTGTTATAAGCCTTAAAAGTGACCGTCTAAAAATGTTACAAAAAGAGAAGAAACTAAATAGATTGAATTCTAATGGGAATTTTAAAAGTTATATTTTTTATTATAATAAATAGGATATATTTTTAATATAGTACACACACTTTTTTTTAAAAAAAACCGGCCAAATGTTAGTTGTTTCAATTATAAAAATCACGTCCGTTGTATTGGAGCCATATTAAATATTTTTAGTAAAATTTTTAATATTTGCTGTTATAGTTGCAACAGAAATACATCATCTGTGCAAAATTGTCTTACTATCACGGTTCATGAGATACAGCCTGTTGACAGACGGACGGACGGACGGACAGCGAAATCTTAGTAATAGGGTTGTGTTTTGACCGTAAGGCACCCTAAATAACATTCTATATCGCGTAGTATCGTTTTATTACACAGATCACGTGAACATCGTACGTACAACACGACGTAACTTGGATTACGGATGCCATTGTTCACGGAGCACTTCCTTCCGTTTATGTCAACAATCTGAGATCAACTCGACAACATGTTTTTGTCTCCGAGCTATTGCGTTACATAACAATACATTGTATGGCAAGGGGAGAGTCAGAGATATAAAAGAGAATAGATCAGCAATAACTCAACCGCTAAGCTTTCCCCTTAGGGTTATATTCCACCGGGACACCACGGCGGTGGCGCAAGCAGTCGCCGCTACCAACTAATTATAATTTATATATTCAGCTTCCATTAATTTCACATCGCCTCTCAAATTTCAATTTTGTCGACGCGATGGTCTTCGCGACGTGCTCGTTCATGTTGAGCCGGCGGTCGATGGTGACCCCGAGGTACTTTACCGTCGGGGACCACGAAATATCCTGTCCGTTTAGCTGCAACCTATGCTGGCCAGTGAGCACACTCCCGGTCGCGAGCGCCTGGGTTTTGCCCACGTTCACCGATAGCCGCCACTTTTTGAGCCATTCTGGCAGGGTGTCCAGCTGGCGCTGCATCTTCACGGCGGCGTGCGTCAGGTTGAGTGACGATGTAATATACGCCGCGTTATCTGCATACAGCGCCAGAGTCACCGACGGTTCGAGCGGGATGTCATTTGTGTATTTTGCGTACATCAGGGGAGACAGACAGCTCCCCTTTTTTTTCATGAAACACTCTCAAACTATGCCAAAATGATTTTGGTATCAAATTTCATGTCAAAAACTCCAGTTCTTATTTTGTTTTTGAAAAAAGTATCATAGATACTTATATTCTTTAATGTATTTCTAGTAGTATAGTCTATCAGGAATAAGCTGACACCACAAATTTCATTACTTTGTGGGCGTTGTGCACATGAATGTGAAGTAAAGTAAAAAAAATGTATGTTTTTAAAAAAAAAATCATATTTTGGGTATCACTTTGATTTTCTTATTTTATATATTTTTTTCTGAGCGCTGGAGAGCTGTCCCGTGCGGGGTTCAAGGATTATCCATTCTTTCTGGGACACCCTGTATACCCTTTCAGGGTCTGAAATAATGAATTATGATTAGGTATTATCAATATATTAGATTTCTTCAGACTATACTCGATGGAATACGATCGACTAACTTCACGGTGTCGGAAAACCATGTCGCAGTGCGCGCTTTGCATAAAATTCACTCTCATAATTGTTATCCAAACGTGCAATGAGATGTACTACGAAAATTAGACTTGTTTGTTCAAATTCAAATATTTTTATTCAAAACTAGCTGACCCGACAGACGTTGTTCTGTATATAATAAATAAAATAATGTTTTATATGATTTTGTCAATCATAAGATCAAAAATTACTTCGTAAAATATGCACCCTGCTGTCGTAATGAAAGTGTTTCACAGCAGAACTGTCAAACTGTCAATAAATTCTCTCATAGAAATAATGTATGGATACATCAAAGGAAAAACAAATTTGTTATTTTTATTTAATTTAGCAACATTTTCCTATTTATTCACCTTTTAAACCTTCTCTGGACTTCCACAAATAATTCAAGAAAAAAATTAGCCAAATCGGTCCAGCCGTTCTCGAGTTTTAGCGAGACTAACGAACAGAAATTCATATTTATATATATAGATAGATAAAATATTATATCACTTTCTGAAAGTAAAAAACTCGACCTACTCAAAAAAGTATTCTCAGACCTGAGAAGAACGGGCGTAAGAAACTAAGCTGGTTTCTTTTTTAATAGCCTGAGGGCTGTCGCTCCATTCCCAAACTGTGGTATAATTAGAAAAGTCATTTATTTAATAGTAACGTTTACCACAGAACCGTTTTTAAATAATTCTCTTGAATATCGAATCGGGATCTTGTTGTAAAAGTTATATACATCGCCCCACAAAAGACCTACTAGCTCGACTTAGCAGAGTAGTAGGCATGTTAATTTTATGGTGTTAGAATTATGGTTATCACTTATGTGTCAATGTACATACATAACATTATCAAGGATATATCTAGAAGCAACAGTCAAGATGTTTATTTCTTTAATTTTTGCTCTCAACGATTGTTCACACATGCTGAAATAGATACCACACTAAAAATATCACCAGGAAGTATACAAAAGAGGGTGACGCTTCTAATTATAGTTCGCTATTCTTGATCGCGTTATTTTTAACTAGTCAACATTGTCTGACACCGAAATAATATTTTCAAGTCAAGGTTACATCATTTGTGGAGCTTGAACGATTTACGGCGGTTCCCAATATACTATCTACAGACATAGATAAATTACTACCTTCTACTGTCTGTTTTTATTATTTCGCATTATAATTCCAATTTTACAAGTTTAAAATTAAGATTGATAAAGCGATTTTTATACCCTTAATGGAATATTATTCCAAAAATTTTAAGTTAAATGTCTATAATGTGAAAAAAAAGTTTCACTTTTACCGTGGTATTATAAAACCACACAATCATTTTTTCCTAAGTCGTCGTTATAGTGGACTTTAGCTTAAGCTCAATCCACAAAAAATCAAAATCTCTTAACTCGCACTAAAAGCGATGTTTATAAATACGGACTTCGACTCAAGTCGCTAGATAAGTCTAAGCAAAGTTTAAGTTCGCTGTATGCTGTGAGCTTTAGTATAATTGTTCAAAACATCAGTCGAAACCGAACTAATTTTGATAAAAAATAAAAAGTACCGACGTGCAAATGAATCGTATCATAATAGTGACGGTGCACAAGCGAAAGTGAACACGTAGGTATTGAACGATACAAGAACAGGCCGCGGTGCCGGAAACAATGTTTCCGCTCGATTCATTCCTTCATTACTAGCTGATAACTACCACTCATTTGTACAGTCTTTGTGCTACACAAATACATTATATAACGACTCTAATACCCATAATGGACTACACGAGCAGGACATTAATTTGATGGTTATTGATGCGCCCTGTCCATTACAATGCAGTGCGCTCAAGATTCTTGGAAAACACAAAAATTCTGAGGGGCACTACAATTGCGCCCGTCACCTTAAGACATAATGGTCTAAGAGCCCGTGGACCCCAGAAAATTTAAGGTAGTTGTAGCATCGAATCTCATTTCTTAGAATGTTTTCAAAAAGAACGTTAGACGGAGCTTGTCACGCACACTTTTAGCAATAAACCTGGCCTGTTTTCATTGGTTGTCTAACAGCAAAAGGCTCTATCTAGACGTATAAATTATCTAAGTATAAGACGTAAACATAATAATTAAACAGTACCTATGTGATGGGAGCTATGTCAGTGACGCTACGAATTTTGGGGTTTTGAAGAATTTTACGGCGGCAATACATGGTACAAGTAGGGGGTACCACTAACGATCAAGGTCGTTACGTCACTTTTTATCATAAATAAGACTTTCTTATAATTGTAGCGATAAGGTGAATTTATGCGTTGTGACCACACGTCTGGACAAAAAATGTTTTGTAAGGCCAAAGAAGTAATTATTCATGGACACCTACATATTGTTTACGTACAACAAACACGAAATGGAGTATATGTTTAGTTACGGAAATTTCAGGGTGGCTGATACAGAGCGACGTCACAAGGTTCATGTATCACAATATACCAGCTGACCCGACACACGAAGTTCTGTCAATAGAAAAACAATGATGTAAGTATTCGGGAATAATGCATGTAAGTCATCGGAAATATGGAATTAAAAGTACATATATAAGTTAAAAATGAAACAAAGAAGTAACGTATAAAGATGTATATAGTATGTTATCCTTAAGAGATAGGTATATTATGCCATCGCAGACTATTCTTTAGACCTATATAATATAAGATATTATATTATACTAGCTGACCCAGCAAACGTTGTATTGCCGATATTAAAATCGCGATACAAAATCGAATATGAAAATTTGAAGTTGTATGTATTTTTTAATGCTGACTGATATTCAAACAAATTAAAAAAAAAAATTCGAAAAAATTAAAAAAAAATCGTGTGGACCACCCTTAACATTTAGGGGGATGAAAAATAGATGTTGTCCGATTCTCAGACCTACCCAATATGCACTCAAAATTTCATGAGAATCGGTCAAGCCGTTTCGGAGAAGTTCAAAGTTTAACACCATGACATGAGAATTTTATATATTAGATATCTCGAAGGGTTTAGACAGCGTTTTCGTTGAAAACTCCCAGACGTGTCCAATTTTTCCGACACCTTCCACAATTATCCTTAATGTATAAAAATATGTATACAAAAACGTAACTAATGTTAAACAAAAACCTTCCTCGAGAACCACGCTATCCATTGGTGAAATCCGCATGAAAATCGGTGCAATCGTTTTTGAGTCAGTCAGTTTTGAGTTGAGAACAGACAGACGCGACGTAGGACTTTGTTTTATAATATACAGTACTAGTGATATAAAACTTTTATTCCAAAATTCAAGGGCTTGGCATTCTCTCTTACTTGATCGACGCTGTTATATCAATGGAAGGTAACCAAAAAATAGCAATAAATTGTCGTTTAATGTCAAGGAAAGTATGTATCTGTACAATACACTGACCTCTACTATATATCACTGGACTATATACATTCTGGCGCTGTTGGCCATGTAGCGAGAGTCTGCGGTACTAAAACTAGTGATGACAAGCTCAAGCAAGACTCAGCAAACAACGATAGATGGAAGGAAACTATTTACAAAACAAAATTGTGTACTTTATTAAGTTGATTCTTGAAGTATTAATAACACGGTAAAAGAACGAAATTAATTCAAAATGCAAAAATGCTTCCAGTAGTGTACGTTCCTTCGCAGCCATTTGTATTATACGTCAAAATTAGTTCTCTGAACGCTCGCGAGTGGCGCTTCAAAAAGGCACAAAAAAAACGCTGTCAACCATATGGAACAGCCTGTCTGGTGGTATTTAAACAGGTGAGTGGTACAATATGTGGACGACCGGCCTGTTCGATGTCTGTTAATTTTTGCGTAGCCGATAATGACAATCCTTTTGTCATTATCGAAGTCATTATGTCATTGATCAAGTCATGGTCAAGTTGATATAATTTAACTGATTAAGTAACTTTTTAACTATCGGTATCAGTTTAAAGATTTTGATATCTGTAATAGTTACCGAGTAATCGCCTGGTCACAATTAACGATTACATCTTGTATTATATTACAAATTTTATTTTTAACCCTTACTAATTGTTAATTACAAAATTGATGCAAATTCAAAAAATAATAACAGCATAAATTATGTCGCTGTTGTTCTTTTAGTGATATAATGTCACAATAGTCAAGCAGACCGTCAAACATTATCTCATAGAAATGATCATGCAATAATAAAATGAAATTAAAACTGTCCTATCTATCCAGTGATGACTTACGGTACGCAGACTGCTCGCTAACTATGAGCCTTATGATCGCTCAGAATGCAATGGAGAGGGCTATGCTCGGAAATTTCCTGCCAGATCGAATCAGAAATGAGAAGATCCGTAGGAGAACCAAAGTCACCGACATAGCCGAGATAGTTGCGAAACTGAAGTGACCGTGGGTTAGAGAACATAGCTCGACGGACAGATGGACGTTGGGACAATGAAGTCCTCGAATGGCGACCACGTACCGGGAAACGTAGATGGTTAGACCCCCCACAACATGGACCGACGATCTGGTCAAGATCGTCGCAATATGAGGGCAGCACAGGACCGATCGTTGTGAAAATCTTTGTGGATGGAATTTAGCAGCAGCGGACGTCTTCCGGCTAATATATGATGATATCTTTCAAGTTGGACTAAACTGCACTCAGTGCAGAAAACTCTTTATCCCGAACGTGCATCGTGAGCATAGACATGCGTAACCAATTTGTCAATGTGCTAAAATCGCTAACAGTACTCGTAACAATAGATTCACTTTTCTATCTTGATGTATGTCCGTTAGAGATGTACTTCTCTCTCGCACACTTTGTTTGTCTATAGTCTATACGCTGACATATTGTAAGATCATGACACGAGATTTTTATATAGGTACTATGGATCAAATTGACTCGTGACCCACGGTACCATTTTCATATAGTTGATAATAAATAAGTAGGTCGCAATTAACTTGAACATACATTTCCTCTGTAACTGTTATTTTTTTATTACACACAGACAGACAATTGTCATTTAACAATCTTTGCCGTGCAAATATAAACCCAACTATTTTTATGATTTTATATGAATTATCAGCAAAGTGGGTCATGAATTAATTCTGTCGATGGTACATAAGACGTATATATATATATATATATATATATACTACCTGGTTACATTATCTCTGGTCCAGACGTCGATGACGTCACATCGTCGCTTTGTTACGGTGCGCAAAACAAGCTTCTCTAGGATATATTATCAACTAAGATTTATATTAAGTATCTGCATTATTGATTGATGTAAATGTGTTTTGTTGTGATATAAAATCAATGAAAGAATCTGCATGAAGCACAAAAAGTAAGTATGTATTTATTTTTCTGACAGAACTATTTTAATTATACCGCCACAGAACAATATAAACTACAGAAATATTAACACAAGTCAAAACGTTACAAAGAAATATTAAAAAACAATTGTTATGTTGTATTTTTGTATTATTCAACTGTTCGTATGAAATTTGGAAATACTTATTGTTAAAATTTAGAATAATTAATCAATGATAAGGTAGTGTAATATTAATAGTGTATCTAATATGACTTACTTGAATAAATATTATTATTAATATTAAAAAACAAAGCAGTGACAGCAAGAAAATGTCACATGCAACAGTAATAATATAAATAGTAAATAAATAACATTGACACACTTTTCACACAAATTATCTTGCCCCAAGTTAACCATATCTAGCCTGTGTTATTGGTTACAAGACAATGATATATTTAATACAATATACTTACTTAAAAATACATAAATTCATATAAACATTTGAACATCCATGACTCGGAAACAAACATCCATATTCATCATATAAATGCTTGCACCTACCGAGATTCGAACCCGGGACTTAGTAGCTTAGTAGGTAGGATCGCTAACCACTCGGCTATACAGGTCATCAATGATTAATGAACCTGTAAACCGTACTGGCGCAACAGGACGAGCGCGAGGGGGTGAAAGGGGAGGGACTTCACATTCCAGCGAGGTCTAGAGATAATTAGGCCGTGTAGTAAATTGACAAGAGTTAGCCGTCAGCCATATTGTCGCGCAACGCTAGCACAGAAATTCTAGAGTAAGTTCTGTTGCGTTACGAAATTACACTGATCAGTGGCGGGCGGCGGTACCTGTGTCGCAACGAGTTGATAATTAATTGTAACAGGCTCACGGAGCCGGTTCTGTGTCCTGTGGCCGCTCGCTCTGTTTATACACTATCAATACATGTTATAAAACAAACTCCGCGCCTCTGTCTGTCTGTTCGCGATTAATTCAAAAATTACTACACCGATTTTTATGCTGTTTTTACCATTAGATAGCGTGATTCTCGAGGATTTATTGTATGATTTGTTAAGTTCTTGTATATATTTTTGCTTGTATATTAACGATAGTTGTTGGTGGTACCGAAACTTGGCAATGGGATTGTACGCGTGTATACGCGTACAATCCATGCCAATGTATGTATATACAGCCTATTCGATTTATCTCGTTTTGAAAATAACTAAATTATAAATAAAGGCATACATTTCTGAATGGTGGTGAATAAGTTATTTTAAATTATATTATGAATAAAAATATTTGATTGGTTTAATATTTAAATTTGTCTTGCTTATATTATTTAAACTTATTATTGAGAATATTTTTACTCTGATCAAACAAACAAAGAATAGAAAAACGTGTTCAGCTCGGAACGCCCGACAGAAGTGATAACTTAAACTTAATTAAAGTTAAACTAATAAATATTGAAATAGTTTAACTTGAGAAAAGCTTTTACTTAAATTTTATATATAATAATATGATAATGTAAGGTAAGGTTTTTTATTAATAAAATCTTTTATTGACTATAGGACTATATTTTATTCCTAGTTACAATTCTTGACTGTGTACAGAGAAGAGAATGAAGAGAGGAGGAAACTGCCTACCGCTGCCGTATGCGTGGGAGAAAGGGAAGCCAGACAGACTGGCGCTGTAACGCGTTTTACCCTTTCATGAAAAGTTATCACTTCAATATATTACAATATATAACACTGAAAAAATCTGCACGAACGTAGACGCATCGCGACAACCGATGAATGACTGCCTCGAGGCTCCCGTGCAAGTAGGTTTTTCCGTACCTAAACAGCAGCGTCAAACGCCTGACAAAGCATAGTCCTGAATGAATTCTAGACAGCCTCAATACATTCAATAACCACAAACTTGACTCCCGTCCTTGAAATGGAAGCTGTGTAGCGAAACAAAAACAAACGCAACCACGTATCGGTTACGCACAGACGTGGTCGACGGACCGTGAGCGGCGGTCGTCATGCATCATGCCGTGGGAATGTAGATCTACCCTCACTTGAATGATTCTGTTTCGTCGTAGTCTGTAACGTCGCACGTTTTGCATCGAGGCAAATTGAGAAACCATCTGTAGACCTTGAATAATTTGAATAACGTCAAAGTCAAATTAACCTTTTTCAATTAGGCTTAAACTAAGCGCTTTTGAATCGCCACTACAAGTATTTTAGTACTTTAAAATTACTGAATTTACAAGATGTTCGGAAAAAGTTGGGCTCGTGAGAAAATCATACAAGAAACTCAACGGCCACTCTTTTCAATCAATAGAGTATTTTAAAATGGCTGTAATATACATAATAAATTGACAAAGACGTCCTCGTAATAGTAAGCCCTGCCTATTACAAAGGCGCCGTTGTGGTACCCATAATCTAGCCGGCATCCTGTGCAATTAAGACTCCAACTGGTAAATGCCTTTAGTCGCCTTTTGGGACACCTTTGGGTCTGGGGCTTCCCTATTCTTCTATTCTTTTTATGCCCCGGGGGAAGTACAGGAAATATAATCACCAATAAAATTCAGAGCGGTTTCGCAAAAGCGCTCGTCACTCTAAGAGCAGCCAACCCATCATATTTTTCAAACAAACGCGATTATGGCGTTTCAAACGCATCTTTCTTAAAAAAAAAATCACTGATACGTATCTTATGCATTGTGTTTAGGTTTTTATTGAAGCAGAAAATGCAAATTTCAATAAACAAATTCAGTACTACCCTCCAAATATCTGCCTTATTGCACAAATTTTGCAATATGAATGAGTGCTGTAATACATCAGGCAACGGAACGCAACCAATGGCGACAGCTAGTGGACAAGATGAGAAGGAGTCACGATCGGCAGTGAGGGAAACGACTAAGAAGATAGCACAAATTTTACCCGAACTTTGTCCGTTCGTAATGTAACCATAAATTATACAAAGTAATCGATAAACCTCGCGCATGTTTGTAATGTATTGTAATATGAAAAGGTAGGCCTATAAGATTATGCCCAGTGAAAATAGCATGCAAATTAAAAAGGTGTTCCCGACGGTCGTCTGTCGCCATCAATAAGTCATATCCTAATACGGCAGATGGTTTCACCAAGCCGAATAACTCAAGCGCTTGTCGAGTATCTAAATATAGAATCACGCAGAGAAAGTGCTCGTTGACATATCGAGAGGTCGCTTTAGTCGCACCTATATTATATGTTTTAATATAGTCATAAACATATGACGAGCTTGGAAACAAGGAACAATGTTCCATATACAACGGCGTTGATTATAATTCTAGTTACGATCATTGGAATTTTTCGTCGGTTGAAGTCGGTGTCATCCAAGATAGGTTAGTAACTACATATATAGTTATAGGTGAGATGTGCTTGAGTCGTGAGGAGGCGAGAGGCGAGAGCGGGTCGCGCAGGTCGCGGGCGGAAGGACTCCGATACCAAAAATAGCAATAATCGTAACTAGAATTAGTTTAATTAATTAGATTGTATAAAAACACGCAATTACTTTTATACATTTTAGTGCATATTATATCAAAGTCAAAGAACACTAATTCCAACTATCTTTATCATTCAAATAATCTTTCACATTATAATAGGCCTTAGATGTCAATCTATCTATTGTTTTTTAATAATGTTTTTGAAGTCGTTTGTTTTTCTTAAAATTTTTTTTCTCCATATATATCTTTGCTCCCAACTCGTAGATTATCCGGGCAATACAATGTGTGAGAACACTAATTATTCAAAGCATTTATTTTCTCAAAATACTTTCGAATTCTGTTATACCAACATATAATACAAATTTAACTTGAGCCAAAGGTCCGAGTGTGTAACTCATCGATCGTAAATCTTAGTACTTATGTCTTGTTCAACTGTCAGTTTGTGGCTCCATCTACATGAGTTTCTTGTCAATTCTTCTCATTAAAGCTCTACCTTTTCCGAAGTAGTTTTAAAGGCCGGCAACGCTCCTGTGATTCCTCTGGTGTTGCAAGAGAATGTGGGCGGCGGCGATCACTTAACACCAGGTGACCCGTACGCTCGTTTGTCCTCCTATTCCATAAAAAAAAAATGTGAAAAAGTATAACATTTGACATTCATGAGTATAATTTTCTTGACCTAAATGAATAAATTGTTTTTGATTTGATTTGAAAATTACGAAATGGTTAGCATGTTTCGATAGTTGCAGTCTAATAAATAGAAGCATATATTGATTCGATTTAAAATCACATAGGCTGCGTCAACTAACATAAGCCATACTAAACATATTAAAATACCTACCGGTTAAGCAAAAAATTTGTTACCAGTAGGAGGCTCCTTTGCACAGGATGCCGGCTAGATTATGGCTATCACAACGGCACCTATTTCTGCCTTGCCGTGTTTCGGTCTGAAGGACGCCGTAGCTAGTGAAATTACTGGGCAAATGAGACTTAAGTAACATCTTATGTTTCAAGGTGATGAGCGCAATTATAGATAATTGCGCTATAATAGAGACACCCACGGTTTATTATGGATAGGGCGTATCAAATACCATCAACTCAACGTCCTTCTCGTCTCGTCCCCTATTTTCTTAAAAAATAACAATAATAAAGACAATTTCTTAACCGTAATCGTTCTATCTTCGGCAGTTAAAGCTAAATTGTTAATGTTAAATAGCTAAATAACGACCTGTCAAAAGTTTCAAATTAATATTCGATATTGACTTGATATTTCACTTTTTAACTTTTACTCATGGTATAGTAATACATTCCACCAGGTATCCTATCCTATACCCATGATGGCCTAAGACTACGCTACTTCATCGCTATTGTCGTGTCGCTCATATCTATAGCAAGTCTATCGTTTTTTCACTCGAAAATAGTTTGAGTCATCGCTGATGACGTAGTCTTAGACCAGTCACGTGATCCAGCTGCCACTGGAAGGGAATACCAGCCGGAGTATATTATTATACCGTGGTTTAACAATGCCAAAGAATACGATGGTGCAACACATTCCGCAGTCTATGTTAAAGTCAGCGTTACTGTTAACGTTAAATTGGACGTAAACTTTAACTATAACCGCTAATATGATGCAAGCCAGCCATAGACTATTATTACGTGCATTAACTGTGCTACAGCCGGGTAGAGTGAACGAGCACCCGTATTGTAAACATGACACGTAAAATACAGTTTCAGATACCGTTCTCTCAAGAATGACTTGCATTTGCATTGACAACAACTGCAAAACGGAATGAATTGACACACTAAAATACTGTGGGAAGGCCGTTAGGTTACCTATACACTATGCGGTTAGGCGTCCGGCTGTCTGTTAGGGCTATATTTCACCGGGACACCACGATGGCGCGACTAGCCGCGGCGAGCGTGGCGTCCGTAAACTACCAAACTAGACACCACACAGACACCAGCGACATAAAAATATTTGAATTAGAATTTGAATAAAGTCAAGCGCAACCGCTTCCTGTGGTTAGCCGGACGGGTGGCCGCATTCAGGCTACCGTATAGTGCGCAAGTAGCCTTAGATTAGCTAATCTTTGCTCATCAGATCAATAAACTGTTTAGTCAAAAGTAAATAACGAACTATTTAAATTTATTTTAATTTTAATAATTAATTAGAATTTTTTTAGGGTTCAGTAGCCAACTGGCTAAAAACGGAACTTTTATTATATTATATTATGTGAACCGCATTAAGAATTTCACACAAAAATAGAAAAAAAACAATTAAACTCATACGTGTTGTATCTATGGATAGGTCATCAAAACGATATTGAGGTTTCTCATATATTTTTTTTCTAAACTGAATAGTTTGCGCGAGATACACTTCCAAAGTGGTAAAATGTGTGACTAGGGGGAGGGGCCTTTCTGTAAGGCTTCGTACAGAATTCTGAATGGATTGAATAATAGAAATAAAATAATAAGTGAAAAATCAATTTTAGTAAATTTAAGTTATCAAGGTATAGCCAAGGATAACTGGAAATAAATTTGAATGATACTCGTTAAGAATCGAATCCTTAAAGAACGAAATATTACATTTTTAATAGCGGCAAATGGAGACATCAATAAAAGTGCGACAAAGTTTTTGGAATATTCATGTTTTATAGAGAGAGTAACGGGAGTTATGATATCTTGGAATGTTAGTTGTTCTTTGGAATACTTTTAATTATTTCACCAGATCCTTTTGTTTAGATAATAAAAGCAAAACATAGGAAAGCTAGCCAGACAGTTTCGTTACAAACAATGTTGTCCTCACAAAAATATTTTACGTTACTTAATGTATTAAGTATAGCTTATTATATATATCATCTTAAGACTATGCGTTATAATGATAAACATCAACGGCCTGCGCGACTTTTATAGAAAAGAAATACTCATATTGAGATCCAGCTGCGATCTATATATGGACTGAACTTGAAACAATATAAGACCTTTGCTTTTTATAAGCGAATAACTGTACAGGTTTGCGCAAGGTGCTATACTAGAGCCACTAGTTTACAATATATTCGTATGCCTTGACCATGTCTGAATAAAAATTCATTCTTGAGTACAATTTATTCGAATTACAAAAGCCAGTCTGGTTTCAACCGGGATGATTCCTAATAAAATATTTATAAAAATGTTTCGTCTTGCAATGACACTCACAATAACCAATTCCTATTTTTATTAGTGATAAAAATTAGATCTAATGATTAAAAACTAAAAATTAGATGTCTACTATCGCATATGTATTTTTTTGGGATACAAAGTCCAAAATAATTAAAAATATAGTATTGTCATTTGTCCTTGGTATGAGTTCTGAATTAAATCGAGGAAGTGTTGAAGGCTCTGTAAGATTTGAATGTGATGTGTTCAGGTGGTTCTGCTCTAATGCTGTGAAAAATAGGTGTTAATCAGTTGCCCGCAAAGGCTTTACCTTTTATGTAATCGTGGACGGAAATACCATCTGGCGTACTGCAGGGAGCCTAAGAAAGATACCTGCAGTACGCTCTTCATATTGATCGTTTATGATATATACAGACGATATGAAAATATTAGCTTCGTAAATAACTCTGAGCAAAAACTTCTGCTACAACAAGATCTAATTAGAATTACCACCAATTGTACAGTGAAAAAATAAGACTTATGTATGTCGAATTGATGTGCTCCTTTTCTCGGAAAAAATTGGGTTCCCATCATCATACTGGTTGGGAACGATAAACATAAAGCCAGAAGAGCTGACGCGTATGCTAGACCTGGGTAACTTCCAAGTCTCAAAATTTTTATTCGATAAATAACCACCAAAGGCTGGGATCATAATTTGGATAAACTACACCAATGTGAGAAATAAACAAATAAAAAGTTATACTGTGCCTTTGTAAACAGCGATCTTGATTACGTTTGCCTTTGGAACGCCCGTTATTTCTTTTTAGCTTTTTAACCGAACCATTTGACAGAGGAAAGTGTCAATTTTAGTGATGTTCACTCACTACTTGACCGCACGTGACGAGGTACGGTCCATCATTTAGTTAGTATGCTCTTCCCGATTCAACTTGTGGAATTAACCACGTTAATAAAACACTTACATATTAATTTCCTGAAAACGCCCGGGGTCAAGTAGTTTCTTCCATTGCAAGTTGGTCAACTTTACACACCACTTTTTATACTTATATAAGCAGTCCAATAAACATTAATAAATTGTATAATCATTAACGTACTTTATACAACTAGACACTCACAATCGACTATTAAAAGTCGTCAAAAAATGTCCGAGCGGCGTTGTATATTATTACGTATACATTAACTTATACGGATAACATTAAAACATTCAGTTAAATTAACACCAGTTCACTCCATTATGTAAAACTCTGCCTAATATACTCGTATACAGAGTTTTGCTTCAGACAATTATTTTTTAATGTGATTATGAGTCTTGTTGTTTTTTGTACGTCAAAGTGTATAATGCAAAAAATATATTAATTCGGAAAGACGAAAATATATTGATATATTGACAGAGCCCAACCCGGTGAGAGCACTGACCTAGACTATATATCACTGGACAGGCGGCTGTCAAAGTGCTTTTGTGTCTGTTTGATATTCGCCATTTTGGCGCTGTTGGCCATGTAGCGAGAGTCTGTGGTACTAAACCTAATGATGACAGCCTCAGCAAACAACGATAGATGGTAGGAAACTATTTACAAAAAAAAATTGTACTTTATTACGTTGATTCTTGAAGTATACGTAACACAGAAAAAGAACGAAATTAATTCAAAATGCAAAAATACTTCAGAGTATTGTACGTTCCTTCGCAGCCATTTGTATTATACGTCAAAATTAGTTCTCTGGACGGTCGCGAGTGGCGCTTCCAATAGGCACAAAAAATTTGCTGTCAAACATACGGAATAGCCTGTCCAGTGGTATTTATACAGGTCAGTGGGTGAGAGGCAACGGCTTTTGTCTTTACGTCACCGACGTTCTAATGACGACGAAAATCAGTACTCAAATAATGACACTACTTACATCGTTAGGTCAACGGAAGATCTTAGTTGTAGGTGAAAGGTAGTATCACTTTTTTTGCTTATCATACTGATTCGAAATAAATTTCGCTATTAAGCACCTATAGTGCTTATATGAGGGTATATATTATTACAATGTGTACCGTTGGGTTAGCACGGCCTAATTTGAAGAGTAACAATTGAATTCACACATCAATCGTTATAACAACTTGTACATAAGTACAACATGAATTGTTTGATGTTAATAGTGTGCTTTGGCTTGAGAAATTGTAACACGGTTATAATAGGCCTCTGCATAGATTTTCAGCAGTGTCATTCTCTTCGCAAGACTCATTTGCGAACAAAGTGAAGCGAATGGACACAAACAGGCAACCTAAGCTTAGAATACCCAGCATTCTATCAGCTCACCAGACTTCAGGCTCCACTCAAAAGTGGAGCCTGAAGTCTGAAGCTGACTTCTGAGCTTCTCAGTCTCATATGAATTGATACCCCAGGTAGATCTCTCAATTTATGCATTCCTTTTGGGACATCCCCAAGAACTAACATTATCTATCTAGTATATCACTGCCTCTTCGGAATTGGTAAAAGTGAAGCCTCTCATCAAATCTTTGATTTTGAGGAAAATACGGAAATCACAGGGTGCTAGGTCGAAGCTATGTGCAGGATGGGTGACAAGTTGCACTTTTTCGGAAGTTAAAAATGACTTAGTTTTGTTAGCCGTGTGTAAAGAAGCGTTGTCAGCGTGTCTTCGTCGACTTTTTTTAACACCCTAGGTAAACAAATGGTAGAATACCACTCAGCATTAACACTCTTTTGACCTTTAAGTGGAATTGTGGAGATGGAACCCGTAGCTGAGAAAAAGAATGCGATCATTTTTTTACCAACGTTTCTCGCCTGCCTCACTTTTGTTGGCCTGTTCTCACATTCAAACACCCATTCAAAAAATTGCTGTTTTTTTTTTCGGGTCAAACCAATAAATCCACGTTTCGTCTCCTGTGACAATGTCATAAACAGCATTAGAATGGCCGTACTTCATTAGCATCTGTGAGCACCATTCCAAGCGAGCCCGCTTCTGCTCCGCTGTCAGTTCATGAGGGATCCAACGACAACAAAGTTTCAGAACTTTCAATTCTTCATGTAAAATTTTCTGAATTGGTCTCATACCAATCCCCAATAGTCCTCGAATTGTCTCATAGGTAATCCGCGGGTTTTCTTCAATTAGCCGCTTTGCAGTAGCCACATTATTTTCGTTGACGGCAGTTGAAGGCCGCCCTTCACGAAATTCGTCATGTAAAGAAACCCGACCTCTGTCAAATTTAGCAAACCATCGCCTTACGGTGCTCAAGCAAGGTGCTTCTTTCCCAAAAGCATTTGAAGACGAGCGGCACAGTCTTGCGAACAGACTTTTAACATCATAAAAAATAATCTCTCTAAAACCCTTTCGACTTAATTTCATTTTCGTTGTCTACATAGAACTTGGATGTGTGATAAAAAAACAATTGACAAATGATTTCCCACCAATTGTTTTTTTTATTACTAAGAAGGTTGCAGCGTTTCAAAAAATATAACATTCGAAATTCAAATAGCTCCGGAATGAATTAACATTAGCTAGAAGTGCAAAACTTTTAGTGTGCCCCATGTAGAGCTCACTGCTAAGATTGATTCTTTTTATGAACCTTATTATATCTTTAGCAGTGAGCTGACATATCTTATGTGGTTGAAGAATCGGATTTTACGCATTAAAGGACCACATTCAAAGAGAATGTGTAACTGGGTTTCATCTGCACTATTACAGAATCTACACACTCTGCAATCTCAGAGGCCTAAGATTGAGAAGTGTTTGTTTAATCTGCAGTGGCCCGTAAGTCTCCTGGTTAGAATGCATAAGTTTTCCCTAGTGCCTCATGTGCAGCCTTCTTGTTGTAGGCTTGAATTAGTTGGTTTTGGAATGGGTTAAACCCGGAGTGTTGCTACAGAGTTTAATGCACACTTGTGAATGTGATGTATCAAGGGTTGATTAAACAAGACTCCTTGGGACACCACAAAAGAGTTCAGGGCTCTGTTTATTCCTCCCTGAGTATTCAGTATAATCCGGCAGTTATCTACAAGCTATGAGACTGTTCTGTTTGAGTCTATAGCCAACAGAGTCGCCTGACTATTGTGCGTCTATATTTACACACAATGTGTAAACATTATAACAATTGTTTTCTTGACATCGACATATTTTTGTGCTACCCTGCTGTGCTTAGACACGATTTAGAATTTCTGTGAATGTTTGTGTTTGTGGCTGTATACCAATTTAAATTTTTGTTATTTTTGTATCTGTGTTTTTTAATACCTATGGCCTGTCGACATGGCAATACCAAGCATGGAAGTTCATTCCACAGATGGCTGGATGGGAGAAAAGTGATTTGAAAAACTTGTCACATTTTATAGTGTGTAAACAAAAAGAATAGATTTATATATACATATATATATATGTATATATAAATCTATTAAAAGATAGAAAGAGTATTAATATGTTTTATCTCTAAAAACTAGTTGCATTGTTAGCATTTGGATGTGTTGTATGCATTTGGATAAGCCTGAGTTGTGTGACTTTGGCTACATGTTATGTGAATGTAAAGTGTGAAAAAGTCAGTTTATGAAAAGTTACACTCCAATAGTACTCTATTAGTGTTACATGAAATGTTAAATGTTATATGAAATAAAGCACATTACATTATTTGTACATGTAAAATATTTTCAACTCTGGTTAATAAAAGGCTTTGGAATTGAATTATAATACCTACTTATAATATGCTATCAATGTTGTTAAATTATAAACTTACCACAATTTCATTCTTTATATTTTCCATACTGCGACTTGTACATCCTTTCATGTTCAGCACTCCATAATCACTTTTTGATTTAACAATTGGCACATCATAAATGTGTTCTTTCACATAGAACACTGAATTTAGACTTTTACAGACACAATCTAGATGACACTTAAAACCACTCTCCTCATCGTTTGACCTACACTTTACACATTTAACACTCATCTCCAAGTTCGGATTACTTTGGAAAGTACTTAACAAGTTTTCATTACTGCAGCACTTTGGGTTTTCACTCAGTCTTGTATATGGCAAACTTAATGTTGAATTAGTAGTCATAATGGCACAGTTTAAGGAGTTAAGGCACTTTGAAAATTGATCTTTAGGTTGATTTGATAAAGTCCGTTGTGTTATATCTAATATTTCCGTACAAAGATAATGAACCTCCTTCTTATCTGTACTGAGATTAGTTTCAGCTATGTCATATATATTTTTATCAGGCTGATTTTGAGCTTCCCGCTTCTGTAGAACTTGTTCTAATTTTTCAAGCATTTTCTTTGTATCTTTTTTTGGTTTTTCTATTACTTCTGGTATTGCAGGTGCAAATGTTCGTGGAGGTTTCTTAGGGGGTGGACCAGGAGGTAGCGGTTGTTTCAAAGCTTTTTTTAATGTATCTGTTAAAACTAAATGAGGATTCTTCTTTTCAAGTTTCATTGTTTCACTAGATCCGCAGAGATCATCCATAAAAGGCAAGTTGGAATACTTAACTTCAATTTCAGGTTTCTCATACTGTGAGATAAGGTTTTTTATTTTATTCTTCTCCTCCTCAGTATTTTCTGTCTCAGAACTCACACCACTGTCAGTCATTGAATCTTGCTTATCTGTCCTTTTTGTTTTATTGACTTTGGCATACTGATCTAATATGTGCTGAGGAACATCTGAATCTGGAACTGAATCCTGTTTAGCTTCTAGAACCTCTCCGACAACAACCGGAGTTGCTAACAAGTTGTCTTTGCTCATTTTGTTTTCTATAAAATCTCCGAGCTGTTTCAATCTATCTTTTGACAGTTTTCTTTCCCCACGTTTTAGAGAAAAATCACTTGATTCAGATCTACCATTGCAACTCCCATGTCTTTTTGGGCCTTGTATCTGGCTTCGGTCACAACGAAATGCATGACTTCTATGTAACTTTTTACCTGGATCACTTGTTTGTCGTGATAAAGACTTCTTGGTGTCACATATACTTTTTATGTCATGTTTACTGTACAAGTAGCTGGTGTTAGGTTCTGGTGTCCAATCTTCTTGTAAAAGGCATGTTTTGGTTACTAAAGCATCTGTTTGGAGTTCAGTTTTGTTATTTTCTTTGTTCGAACTGCCTGTAATGAATGTTTCTTGTAAATGTTGTTTGTTCAACTGTACAACTGGTTTTCTCACGAACGGTTCGGTTTCTGATTGTAGGTTTTCGAATTTACTTTTTATAGCTTGAACTCTATTTTTTGGCTGCGATATCATTTTAATTTTGAGAAAACATTGTTGTGTAAATATCGAAGATTTAATTTGAAGACAATCCCTCGCTCGATAATATTCATATCACAGTTTGATACATTTGTAATACACACTAATAACCCGAAATTTTGAAGACTCAGAACTAATACACTGGCACTGTTAACTTTAAGAAAACAAAAACAATTTAAAGTTGCAACAGATGTTTACAAAACTTTCGAGGAAGTTTCTTCATATAAATTTATCAAATATGAACTGGTCATAGGCTAATATAGTTAACCTATGTTAACTTAGTACTTGTCGATTGACATTAATAAATGTGCAAGTTACAGAAAACTCTATGTATAAGAATTAAGATGTATATAACAATTTCTAAATAGTTTTATCGCGAACCGACCGTCGTTGCTCGTATATTGTTGATTGACTTTGAAGTTTGAATTTTGACTAGAGACAGAGACTAGAGAGTTATTTTTTTAAAATATTCGCCCATTGGCAGGCTATAGTTAATAAACCATACTGCCTAGTCTTTCGTACATAGAGACTAGAGAGTTAAGTAATTGACAAGAATTGACATTTTTTCTTCTTCTTCCCGTTGTGAAAGGCAAATGCAGAGCCATACAGCCAGATATTAACATTAAAGTAGATCTAAATGACATTTTGTGCTCACTTAGAATACTTTTCTTCTGATTATTGCACGGCTACTGGGACCCATACTTTATTACAAAGTATTCTTTTCACATATTAATAACCACCCGGTCGAATGGCAGTCACAGGCTAAATACCTAGGACTTATTCTCGACCGGAAACTTTCCTTCACGCCTCATATTAATTACGCCCGCTCTAAGGCACTTACTGCCTTGAGCCTGTTGAGACCCATTTTCTATAGGAATTCCACTCTCTCAACTAGTAACAAGCGTCTACTATACCAGTCGTACATACGCCCGGTCATGACATACGCAAGTCCGGTATGGATTAACACAAATCAAAACAATTATCGTAAACTACAAACTGTGCAAAATAGATCCCTTAAAACCATCTACCGGACCCACCCGCGTACAAATCTTAAACGACTTCATGTAAAGAAAAACATCCCAACACTAGAACAACACATACAAGAGATATCTCATAGCTTCTACAGAGGGCTACGCCGACTGAAGGACGGAATAAACCCCGCCCTCCGGTCGACTTGTAGTCGTAAGTCACTCACAGAGTACTGCCTCAGCATAAAACGTTATAAACATGCATTACCACATCACAACTGGTTAGAGCTCACAGAACACTAGCGTATACACAAAACACACACTCACGCATACAGAGTTCTAGCTAGGTCTGAATAAATGTAAAACCAATATATTGTAAATTGGTTTAGTTATAAGAATTAAATAACGGCGAAAACTGGCCTCCTATTCCCTCTCCCTCCTTCCCTTTCCCAAGATCCCCCCCCCCACCCCACACCCCTCTTATATTTATATATTATATATGTATGTATACATATCTATGTATTTATTTACCTTAGTTTTTAAGTTAGTTTTTAAGTTCTAGTCATTAGTCTTAAGTTAGGTTAAGTGATAGGTTAATATTACGTTATATCAATAGCAAATAGCCAGGTTTTCCCAGTTTCCTGGATTCCCCCCCCCCCCCCACAAACCTCATGTATTAGTTTTTAAGCATAATAAAGTTTTATCCCTCAATACGTAGATAGGGTTGTAGAAATAAGTATTCTGATACCTACATATATAAGGCTTAATTGTAAATTGCTTTAATAAGTAGATTTAAGTAATTTTGTATATATAACTTAACACCAAATATAGAAATTTTGAATTTGAAATTGTTTTTTTTTTTTCTTTTCACATCACTTTATGAACATTAATTTTGATTCAATGCAACTAGGCGTTCGAAGTTATTTTAGATATAGCAGAAGCCTTCAAATGTGTGTGGAACAAAGAGCTGCTTTTCGAGACGTTATGTAAATGGCTCGTAGCTTTTGGGTTGATGGGATTAACAAGGTCGTTAACGACTGCGCATGCCCCAATCTAAAACCCATAAGCGCGGGCATCCTACAAAGCTGTATTTGTCCCCTACACTGTTTCTGTTGCATGTTAATGATACGCTTCAAAACAGCTGCAATCATTGCCATGCAAACGACAGCGGGTATTTTTTCTTCAATTCGAACGTGCAATTGGCTATTTTCCAATTATTGCAAGTCAGTGGCGCACACTGCTGAATAGAGTTGATGTTTAACTGGAACGTTAATTAGTTTACATATACACCAGCAGAGTGCGCTAATTTCAGTGTAAAAAAAATCTCTTTATCATCTTGAATTTGATCTAAAATTTGTTCACTGTCGCCCTGAGAACCATGGAAACGATGACCATTTGTTTGCCATGAATCTTGGTCTATCTGTCCATTGCTGTTTATGAAATATAATTTAATACTTTATACACTTAAATTAACGATTCCAGGGCTTCGAGATAATATCCGAAAACAACAACGGAAATCAAGTATCCAACGGGCGCATAATCGCTATCATAGGCTTTCGGTCTGTGAGCATTATGAAAATGCGCACGGACTGAAATACAAAGTTTCTAAAACTGAAATGATGGTTTTTAAAGCAAAACAGCCTCCGGAGAGAGTACCCAATGTGTTTTTGTACGGCACGGCGGTTGGTGTAGTTAAGCTGTTCAAGTACTTATGACATTATTTTGTTGACGGAGCACTTGAATGACGATGACATTGAGCGCGAGCCGAGGGCACTTGCAGTCAGAGGTGACATGCTTGCTCGAAGATTTGGAATATGCAGCATGGATGTAAAAACCACACTATTCAATGCGTACTGTTTAGGCGTGTACAACTGCCAGCTGTGGATAACGTTTACGCTGAATGCTATGAGCAGAATAAGAGTCCAGTACAATGACGTGTTCCAGGCTCTTATGCGGCTCCCGCCGTGCTGCAGCACGTCGTGCATGTTCGCCGACGCTGGGGTCCTCGACTTTTTCGCGATAATTCGGTCTCGCGTTGCCTCTTTCTAGTGGAGACTGCGCCGTTCCGACAACAAAATATTTGTGGCTGGCTCTGACGAAATCAGTAATCCAGTGTTTAAGCGCTCTATCTATCTCTGTTCACATGGACATGAACAAAAATGACTGCACAAATATGTGTAATATATAGTTTAAGTTAGTTTAATTTTAACATGTCATCCTTTTACAATGTCTAAATTTTTTTTTCGTAACTATGGGTATTATAATTATGCCTGAAATAAATGCATTTATTTTTTATTTTTTTATTTATTTTTAACGCTTTTACATCCACATAAACTTCGTTCTCATAACTTATTTCAGTTCAATAACTGTCACAATAGTAAGTACAGTAAATATTTTAACCATAAAAGTTAATAATAATTTATTCCAACAAAACATATCTTATAACTATTTTTAAAATCCTATGATTACATTAAATTAAAACTATCGTTACGGGGAAGTGTTACAAGAATACTGGCAGCATCAGATATCTAGGCTGATCCGTTGACCGACATAGCTGCCAGCGTTTGGATTTCCAGTAGCCCTATTGAGGCGCGAATATAGTACTTTGTACATTCCATGCGCCTCTGGGCCTAACACCATAAAAATATCAAAAAACAATACCTACATTGGTTACAAAAAATATTAAATAAAGTTACAATGTCTTACAAAAAGATATGTGAAGAATGTGTTTGCGATTTATGTGTACCGTGCTTGAAATTTTCGCCATTCTGCCCCGGCTTATTGTTGGCATTACCATCCAATCTACTTAACATTATTACACGAAGTACAAACTATCACTACGAGTGTAGTGATAGTTTAAGAATAATGGCAGCATTTCCGCTTTGGATAGCTAGCCCGATCCGTTGAGCGAAATAGCTGCCAGCGCTTGGGTAGTAGGCTGAAGCGCGTATATAGTACTTTGTACATTCTCCACGCCTCTGGGCTCCACCGGCCAAGTGTCTCGACACTCAAACGGTATAATACAGTAATTGAACAGTAGTGTAACTCAGCGTGAAATTTATAGCTACGTCTGGGCGGACGCTATCATTGGTACATACAAAAATATTGACGTGCTGACGGTGTGGCGTAGATAATTTGATTTGGACAGCGACCAGTCTTGGCTGCGCTCGGCGAGGCACTCAACAGTTTTGTCTTCCCAAGATTGCTTAGGCCGTGTAAATTGGGTGTATGTGTGCGTGCGCTCTAGTATTAAGTTACAGTACTGTTCTATTACTATATTGTGACAATGATCAATTATGTAAGATAAGGCTGCATTTAGTGCTGGACCGGCGATCAGCGCTAACGCCAGTCAAGGGACCTCTAACTATGAAAACATATGGACGCGTTCCGTGGAGCGGATTCATTTGTCTTCGCAATTGTACACATCCAATCAAGCTTGCTGCGTCCGCATTGACAGTCGGTTGAGCACTAAATGCAGCCTTATGTACAGTATCATATATAATAACTATTAATATTCTTACTCTAAAAAGATATTCAAAAATCGAATCGTGAGTTTACATAGACAATATAAATGGATTATAGAGTACCAACTTAGTCGTCATTATCCAATTCGGCAAGTTCTGCTTGTAGGCGCGCCTTGGATCGATAGCAGGCCGTCAGACATAGTATACGCATCGCAAGACGGAACTGCGGACTCAAAGATATCAAGATCAATATTTTCCAAAATGAATTAAGTATTCCGACCCAAACCATTCCAAAATGCAACATGGGCATCTTCAACTCCTCCCCGGTAAAGAATTCATAGGTTCTGATACCGGCATAGGGCGCCCAGCTGAGCCAAAATGTAGTGACCATTACAAAGCTCATCCAATGACTAGGATTAGCTAAATTCTCTGCTAAAGCCGTTGCGTACTCTTTGTCATGAATCGGCGCCCCGCTGGTCAGCTTGCGTTTCATTGCAAAAATGTAATAGTAGTTATGAACGATGGAGATTACACTGGGACCCAGAACTAACATAGCTAAGGTGACGGTATACGCTTGAGTGGATCCCCAGTCGAGCATACAAATGAGAGTTTCTCTATCGAAGGTCGCATCTTTCTTGTACCCAAGAAGTGGCGGACAGCAGAGCATCGCGGCTGATATCCAAGTGAAGACCATCCAACACTGGCTTCTAGTACGCGTTTGTACCTGGACAATATCACATTTGTATTACTTCACGAATGCTTATATATTTCCTGTTAGGAAACTACACAATAAAATAAGGAATCAAATAATTGTACTATACAATTATTGTGAGATTTCAGTATACAATATTTTAATTCTTCATATAATTCATTCATTATGGTTTATAAATATAAAAAAAAACTACACGGCCACATTATTTCTGGACCTCGCTGGAACGTGAAACCCCCTCCGGTGCCCCTTTGACCCCCTCGCTCTCGTCTTGTTGTGTCAGTACGGTTCCATTACCGTTAGGTACATGTCGAGATATTTTCGTGCTATCAGCGCTTTGTTTTTGATGTTTTCGTTGTTTCGGTTTGACTTTTGTTGTTAATAATACTTTAGTTACTTTTGTTCTATGTCGCTATAATAGTACTTACTGACTGCCAGAAAAATAAATACTTTTTTTAAACACAACACTTTTACATCAATCTATAATTCTGAAAAATAAATCGTTGTTTATTTATTAAAAATATATCCTAGTGATCTTTGTTTTGTACACCGTAACAAAGCGACGATGTGACGTCATTGACGTCAGGTCCAGATTTGTAATGTAACCATGTAGTAAGATTAATTACAGTCTCAAATAGAGTAAGGAAAAGGCTTTACCGAGATAAAAACACTATGGAAATACTTCAATTACCATCCATTTTTGTATAACAACCATTATAATTGTGTCCATTGTAGCCTAAAAGAAAATAAAAGAGTTTGCTCCTTTAGAAATGTGAAATATTAAAAACTATGTAATGCTCAAAAGGGCCCATCTAGTATACTAATGGAACTTGAGTAATTTACCAAAAAATGCGCCGCACAAAATACTCTCGTTATTGGCTAGGTATAATACAAATAGTATGGCCATAAGTACATAATATTACAATTTAGAACCTTCTTCTTGTTTATCTTTATACTATAAACTTAAATTTTACGCCATTTTATTGAGGTTATTTGAAATGTTGAAGAAAACGATGCAGTTATTTCTTTTTAGGATGTGAATATCTCAGAACCTTGGTATTAGCCGTATGTTTGTGTACGATAACCATAAAATACGAATAGTTCCTTCACCAATGACGATGTAAGGAGCTGCTATAACTCTGTTACAATTTTATGGCGAAAAATAATTAGAAATGACGTACTACACATATAGACAAATCATGTCGTAATAAAACAAACACGAAGAAATATGTAACATTCTACATATAACACCATAATAAGCTTCGACTGCTATATTTATACATTGCCGTATTTACTCCAGTAGCTTAAAATATTCTTGGTCAATCAGCAGCAATGTGAAACATTTATTAAGTTCAAGTAACGATGTTGAATTAAGAACCCGACACTGACAGTTGACACACGACTAACGAGAAAAGTGTGTTCTTTAAACACACTTTTGCAGATCCGCTATCAGACTGCGAATGATATGATGCGCTGATCTGTTGAAACTATTTGTGTATTATCTGTAAAACTTGGAACAACTTTAGGGTTTCAATTAAAAAGTGATCCAGAGTCAAAGAGAAACAATAATTGGGAGAAAAATGGGGCATGGCTATTAAGGTGCATTAAACTTGAGTGAACACTTTCAATATGAAATGAGTTTTCTTATTTCAGTTAAACTTTGCCGATTTATTTTCAACTTCCATTAAAACATTAAAGTGAGGAGAGACGGAAATAACGAAACTGTCGTTAGTGAAAAAAACAATGACACAAGTAGCATTTGAATTTAAAAATAGTTTTTTTTCTTTGCGGACGACAGCAAAATTAATTCTATTATTTCTTTAATCAGACACAAACACTTATTACGGAACATTTGATCCCAAGACGTGGCAAAGCCCTGTAATTGCCTCCATTGTTACAAAATACTTTGTATGATGAACCTCAACGAGAAAGGAATCGCTTAAGAAATAAGTGAATGCATTTATATTGCAAACAAATAAACAAAAGTAAAATTAAGTTATCTTGTATCCAAGGTATTGATTATAAATCAAGCAAAATCAATCCTGATTATACTAACGGGTAATCAGGCAAAAATCAGCAGGAAAGACACCAATCTCTTATGAGTTAAGACGTTCAGTGTTATAATTACCTTTTTATGACAATAAGGGACATACAGCTGATGGTAATGATACGCCCTGCCCATTACAATGCAGTATCGCTCAGGATTCTTGAAGAACCAAAAATTCTGAGTGGTACTACAATTGCGCTCGTTACCTTGAAACATAACATTTTAAGTCTCATTTTTCCAGTAATTTCACTAGCTACGGCGCCCTTCAGACCGAAACACAATAATGCTCACACATTACTGCTTCACGGCAGAAAAAAGGCGCCGTTTGTTGTACCCATAATCTAGCCGCTATCCTGTGCAAAGGAGCCTCCCAAGTCCCACCTCGTTTATTCAAGCCGCCATTGCATTGATGTGTTCTGCTATTTCTTTTTGAACTGACTCATATTATTATTGTTCAGACACATGATCATTTTTTTTGTGTATCATCTCAGACTTAGGGCCGAAACACATAACCGCAACGCGGCTCAAATTCCAGCGTTATGAGCATACTTGTTGACAATGATTCAGTTTTGTTTCTATCACTCTTGCGAACAACACGCGTAACCCGGAAGCAGTTTTAGTCAAGCCCAGCATTTCCAAAGCAGTAACAGGTTTCCTTCCTGTCATATTATTTTTCTTTATATATTTTGATAACCCGCTGAATAGCTCTTCAAATGATGATGTTATACTCATTCTAAAGTAGGCGACAAATTATTTTTCGTCTATTTTTAATGATTTGTATACTCGAGAAAAGTACTCGCCATCGGGATTCATGGCCTTATTAAATGGATGTATCCAGTATCTTTGTGTCGAAATAATGTCATCTTAATAATAAATAAGCAATAAGTTTCTTGCGACGACCCATGCCAGAGACGCGTCTATTCACAATAAAAAATCACGAAGAACTGGTTACCCTGCCATACCTACGATAGTAAAACACTCTTTTTCGCGACGCCGCAATGTAAACTGCCGATTTCAGCGGCGCGGTGCCGCAACGCAGTTATGTGCTTCGGCCCTAAAAAGATATCACGCTTTCCCTGTAGTCTCTTTTAATATTTTAATTAATTAATTTCTTTTTAATAAAATGAACTGGGTGGCTGCCGGAACAGACCAGTGAAATCTTTACTTGCATTATATTTTTTTCTGGTGAAACTAAATTGGGGCACGGTGAATTATCGAAACGGGGCTAGAACATGTCAGCAGGTTTAAGTCACTAGAACTATAAGAAATAATATCACCTTCAGGTACAAGACTTACGATGTCGAAATCTTGTGCACATTCAAATACGAGTTACACTTTCCTACATATATATATAAGTTTTTTCTGTTCTGTGTACTGTCTACTGACTATCATTGAATTATATAAATCTATTACAGTTATAGTCAAAGCGTCGCACCATACATTCGACGGCGTATCATCTAGTTGCCAATTATGGGGTAGGAGGACTTCATTTGCAAGTAAGGCAGCAATCACATTCCAATCCACAAGGCGATGTTAATTTTACTCCCAGGAAGTTCTTCAATCTTTAGCAGCAGATTCGGTATTCAGTATTCAATAATCTTTTTAAAAGTCACTACTATACTTCCAAGTTACAGTATAAAAACATTACAACTTTAACAACTTGCCCATCACCAGCACAAGTCAATAGAACTAATAAATGTCAAACCATTTTACCATTTACCACCACTTCGGAAAACGTGAGGAAGCAGCAAGAAACTTATTGCCACTCTTCTAAATATTTCTTTGCAGTTTCATCACTTTACAAATTAGTGATGCAACAAAAGTAATCAAAGTCCGAAACTCGATAACCATGAACGACGCGCTTTTGATGTTGATCGGGTCCTAGTATAACTAGGAGTCGATGGAAATTGAGCCGGAGAATATTGAGAAGGCTTGGCAGTTAGACATACCGAAGCATTCACAACTCAAGAATATTCCATCATATGGGCCTCCAGAGAGTTTTTGCAGGTGGATCACCAGTCCAGGCATTCCCAATACCAGAAAATGTCAAGATGCCAACTATGAAATTGAAAACGTGTGATTGTTTGCATGACTGCAATACTGCAGCCAGCAAAAAGTTATTGAAGTTAAGAACGCCAGAAATCACTGCGGTGTGAGTGAAATGCGTATTTTGATGTCCAGCGAAGAATTTTGGTAGCTGGTTTGAACCTGAACGATTCCTGGGAAACTCCTCGTGATGTTTCGTCTCGTTTATCTCGATAATCGTGGTTGACTTTCGCGTTGGTTTTTCGAAATTAATGGAGCTGGTCTGAGGCCCCGCCTGGGGTTTGAGAACAGTACTCGGCGGGCACCCAACATGTCAATGATAGGTTTGATGCGTCCAACATCAACAACATTTGAATGTGAATAATAAATACATTTCCCAAGACAAAATCTTTTGCTTTCAGACAGATTTTTTTATTTTTTCACTACGCATGTTTACTACGTACAATTTGTGCGAGAAATATTTATTTTTTATAACAGAGAAGGTTTCATTGTACCTGACAATAACGCGGCACATAAACATTCAAATTATTATTTGGTTTCAAATTATTATTATTATTATATTAATTCAAATTATTATTTCATTTCATCCTCCTGGTATTCCAGGGGGATGAAGAGTTTCAAAAATTGCATTTGGCATCAAACTTTTTGTAATACTTCCAAAGAAATTTGGTTCTCTTTGTCACCGTACTAAATTTTAAATACCCAAGAATATAAAACACAGATTGGCGCGAAGATGAGAAAACACGATCAATATTCATTTGAAAAATAAAAGGTTCTAAATTCAAGGGTAATATTATATATTCAAGGGTTCTTTTAATTGAAATAGTATTTATGGCCAGACTAACGAGTAAATTAGGAAAAAAAGTGTCAATGACCAACACTCTGTTTATTTATTCAAAGGGATAATAAAATCATGCATCTATCTACAATCGTAAATTTGCACTAGAAACACGCCAAATTCCTTCAGTGCCATTCCAAAAATGGTGTGAATAATTTAAAACTTGGAAATTATTAGGAATGCAGTCACCTGGCATTAAACTTTTAAGTACGGATCCTCACCTTCCTGAAATTTCGTTTCTTAAAACATTCTTATTAAATAAAAATCGATACTTTATACATTTTAAAATAATTAGGTTAAGTATTATAGGTACATTACTTTGGAAAGGTCGCTAAGATACCTACGAGTATGAGAACTTCTAAATGTTTTGAAAAATTTGGAGTATACGTTTTAATGCTCAATTTCGTATGCAGATGTAAAAACGGCAGCTAACTAGTAATTAACCATCAATTTTAAATGAGTTTAATGACCAGATGACTGAACTTGCTACTTCATGAGAAATCGAACGTGTTTTCAGGTATGCATTCGGGGCATTCTGGCTCTTATGACAATGTCAGCAAAATGAATACTAATTATGTGAAACCATAACAAATCCATGCTTCGGAATATATTCGGATTCAAAATTAAGATACATGCTGTACTCTGCATAATAATTTGCAAATAATGTCATGTGAAAAAACACACGATGCTTCTCAGTACTAACCTATATACTAAAACTTTTAAATGCAAAGGTTAATGAAAGAAGATTGTTGTGAATGCTCTTATAGATGTCATGTCACTACTAGACCTAACTGCGAGCTTACACTTTTCCATGTCTCCGATACGTCAGTAGAACCAGATCACCGTTGTAACTTGGTAAGGAATAGTAAAGAAAGTGATATATACCGTCGCACTAACCGTCTCATAACGGAGCGGTTTTCTAACTGCAAGATATCGATCGACTGATATCCACATGAACGTATATACAGAGACGGACCACAGAGTGACCTCTAGGTAGCCGACTAGTCTGCACATGAGATCCCCAAACATCCAGCGGCCTGTTATGGCAGGGTACACTGACAACGGTACCACGAATACGCCACACAGTAGATCTGCTATTGAAAGCGACAGCAAGTAGTAGTTGATCACTTCGTTCGATAGACCTAGAAAGTAGATAATTACTAATAATATCTAATCCAATATTAAAACTGAAAAGTACTTATTAGAAACTTTACCAGTGGGAGGCTCCAAGTACATTGACATATAATGAAAAACTTAGACTAGTCTAACAATCACGCTCAAATATTGTCTGAACCAGAACTCTGCGTACGCGTAAGTAGGCAGAGTTTTAATATTGTTACAGATCCATGATTGCAAATAGCCGAAATTTTTTAAATTAATTTCATAGAGTTGACAAATGAAATGAATCTTAAAACATCGATGACAAATTCAAGACGCGCTGTAAATATGCATCCTGTGCAAGGGAGCCTCCCACTGGTAAATTTTTTTTATTTTACAATAACTATACAAACAAAAAAATAATTTATTCAAACCATAAAATCTTAATTAATCTATATTTACAATTCTATGGTGACATTAAATTAAAACTATAGTTACGGGAGAAATCTATGATGAAATTAAATTAAAAATATTGTTAGAAGTGTACAAAGAATACTGCGTTGCGTTTACGCGTTGGATAGCTAAACAGATCAGTTGGCCGAAATAGCTGCTAGCGCTTGGGTTTTCCAGTAACCCTATTGAGGCGCGAAGATAGAACTTTGTATATTCTCCGCGCCTCTGGGCCCCACGGGCCAACTGTCTCGATTATTAATTAGTATATCATGTATTAGAAATATAGAGAAAAATCTTTAATAAATGATATTGTAATTACCTTTGAAGTTGAGAAAAGCAGAAATAATGAGGAAGTTGGAGATGATGATAGCGAATCCAATAACAGCGATAATGACCGCCAGGGTGAGAGACTCTAAGGAGGTGAAGGACTGATCTGTCATGCTCACTTCTGCCCCGGCCGCAGCGGCGCGACCGCTGAGCAGCCGCGCCGGCATTCTGAAAACAATCAAAATATAATAATATTGACACACATTTAACACAAATTATCTTGCCCCAAATTAGGCATACTCGTATATAGCCTGGGTTATGGGTTGCAAGACAATGATATATTTAATACTATATACTTACTTAAACATACATAAATACATATAAACATCCATGACTCGGAAACAAACATCCATATTCATCATATAAATCCTTGCACCTACCGGGATTGGAACCCGGGACCTCTAGCTTAGTCGGTAGGATCGCTAATCACTCGGCTATACAAGTCGTCTATAAACTATAAATATGAAAAATGAATGATTCTTTATTTAGCGAAGATAATCTAACAAAGTTTTTTTTATGATAATGAGGGCAGAGACGAACAGGACGTTCAGCTGATGGTAATTGATACGGCCTGCCCATTCCAATGCAATAGTACCGCTTAGGATTCTCGAAAAACCCAAATATTCTGAGCGGCACTACAATTGTGCTTGTCATCTTGAGGCATAAGATATTCAGAAGAAGAAGACTCTTTTGCCCAGTAATTTTGTTACGTACGGCGCCCTTCAGACCGCACCACAACAATGCTTCCACATTAATGCTTCGTGGTAGAAAAAGGCACCGTTGTGGTAGCTATAATCTAGCCAGCATCCTGTGTAAAGAACCTCCTACTGGTTAGTGCCATAGCTTACCTCTTACATCCTTTGGTCTGGGACTTACCTTTTCTTTTTATGCCCCGGGGAATCACAGGGGAAAGATAGCATAATATTAATAAAGCAATAAATTAAGTAGGGATGGCCCTACTCAGTACTATAACACAAATGACTTTCTTAATGATACCACAGATTTGGAATGTAGCGACCGTAGCTTAATTTATTTATTTATTTAAAAGGTACACACAAAAAAAAACTATCAGCTAAATACAAGATAGGCTGCAACTCCACGAGGGTGTGTACTCAGCATGTTTAGCATAAATTAATAACTATGAAAATACAACAGTAATAGCGATTTTAGAACTATTATAAATATTATATTTTATTTTACGATATTACATTGGAACTATATTTTTATGAAACGAAAGAAGCCTGCTGAATTTGTTGCGCCCGTTCTTCTCAGGTCTGAGGCATACCTTTTGGAATGGAAGGTAATTTTTTGACTTTCAATAAGTGCTGTCACATCCTATTTTGATTTTTTGTTTTTTTTTTTTTTATTTTAATAAGGGTCGAGATGAGCAGGACGTTCAGCTGATGGTAATTGATACGCCATGCCCATTACAATGCAGTGCCGCTCAGGATTCTCAAAAAACCCAAAAATTCTGAGCGGCACTACAGTTGCGCTCGTCACCTTGAGACATAATAAAAATATTTGAATCTGAATAAGGAAATGCAATAACAGACCACTAGGAAAGAGGCGGTACAAAATTACAAAATATTTTTTTTATGGTTAGTATAATATAGTAATTGCAAAATTTTCTCCACCACTGAAAAAGTGACAACGATCCAATTGACCGCGTGCAACTCAGAGCAGCTCGTATTGTCGGGGACCCAGTGCTCTGTGAACGGCTGGATCACTTGGCGTTGCGTAGAGACGTTGCTTCATTGTGTGTCTTCTACCGCATTTATAACGTTGAGTGTTCCGAACAGCTGTTCCACCTGATTCCTGCCGCCGAATTCCACCTTAGGCACATCCCCACCCTCTTTTTGTGGTGGTTCTCAACAGTGCGGTTTTCAAGGAGCTTTCTTCCACGTACTACAAAGCTGTGGAATGAGCTTTATTGTGCGGTGTTTGCGGGACGATACGACATGGGTACCTTTAAAAAAGCGCGTACAGCTTCCTTAAAGGCCGGCGACGCCTCTGTGTATCCTACCGTGTTGAAAGAGAATGTGTGCAGCGGTGATCACTTAACACCAGGTGACTTGTTCCATAAACAAAAACGATCATTCAAGAGTGTTATCACCATATAAATCTAGATAAGAATGTTCTAGCAGCGAATAAGTAGTCAGTTAGTTGATCTGAACGGCCGCGGCGGGCGAGAGACAACGCAATGGTCGTGATGATGTACTCACTTCGCCACAACCTGCAGCGACCACCCACCGATCAATATATCACATTTCATCTATAAGTTTAATTTTTGAAAAATTCTATTTTTAAAGATATATTTCTTTTGGCGGGTTAGGGAAAAGTTATCAGAGTGAATTCTAGAATGCGCACACGCCGTCACATAAATTCGACACCCTGACGTTAGCTGGTCAACTAGACCATTTGAATACTTCAGCTAACAAGCCTCTTGTAACTCATATTATTACGTTAGTTAAAAAAATATTCTCTCTAATTATTATTGTATAAATATATTTCAATTAATATTGTATTTAATACCTTCTTTATTAAATTATGGCTTTTTCTTCAACCGAAAATAGCAAAATAAATAAATAAATAACGTACACATACACACACAGTTTTTTTTTAAATAAATATATGACCTTCATTTTTCAATTTTCACTATGAGATTTAGCTTCGAGACTATTGGATCCACAAATCCTTCATTTATAAATATAGGATGCAGGATTGAAATGGAAATATGTTAAGGTAGCGAAATCTGTGTACAATTATGGACATGCGAAGCTCTAAGAGCCCTAGCTAAAGTGAATGTGTATAGGAAAGCCGAGCACGGATTATCATTTTTTTAATAGGCTTGTATTGGATTAGCGGTGAGTGGCAGTATTAGCACAATTTAAGCCTTAACTTAGCAAACATGAATGGCGTGGCTTAAGTGTCGACCTATGCACCATAGCTCGCGAGTCAAGCGACGGTAGGGGACTGGGAGACCAACTGTCCGATGTGGTACCCCACTTTTACTCATCACTGCTTCACGGTGGTGAAATCGTCTGCATTGAACGTATTCTTTCTGAACTCTTAGTTGGGCTGGATGCGTAAGCTATTGAGCTTCGTGGGTTGGGTGGCGGTCGTGCCTAAAGGTCTAGAGCCTCCAAGACGTGCCTAAAGGCCTTAGGCCTCCATGACGTGCTTAGCGATTTTTTAAGTCAAGCCCACGGAGCTGTGGATTCATTTCCCAATTTTCATGTCGGATACCGAAGACGACGACAATCTTTTGCCTTATACGTTGGGCTCTAATTTAATTAGTATATCAGCTTCTACTGCCTTATGGAAAGTGAAAACTCTTCAGATAATATTGGAAAAAACGTATCATGTCGTCTTAGGTGCAGGTGTCATATTGCATTCAAAAGGAAAAAAGTTAAAATAATATTTATATAAGCTGAAAGGTTCGGAGGGAATGTATATCTGATCTGTCTACTGCCTTAACCGACGTCACCTACTAACTGGCTCGCACCAGCGGGAGCCCTCGAGGTGAGATTTCAGGGAGGGATGGCGCCAGCTTCCGCAGTCAGGATAGAAAACACTGCCACGTGTCATATGTGATAGGACGCAACGAAACGAAAAACCTTAGGGTAGTTTAAGGATATAAGACGCAGATTATTATTATTATAATTCATTAGTAACTAAACGATCCGTGATAAGTATAAAAAGATACAACTCCGAGAGTATTATTATTATCATTTTTGTTGTTACGAATTATTGGAAATTTATAAGAAGCTTGAACGTGTAACAAATTATTTGCGTCATCATCTTAGTTCTGACATGTATATTTGTTTACTAACTGACTTACTATTTGACTTCAATCGTTGTGTAAAGTCTTTGGTCATATTTTTTTGTGAATATTTTATTGTGAAAAATAAGTCTAAAAATTAAATTAATTGAAATAAATATTAAGATTTTCAAACATATTCATAAAGCATAACATTATGATATTATTGGAATGGCCACAAGATGGAGTCTAAAATATAATGTTTGTATAAATGTGTGTCACACTCATTTAGAAAAAGAATAAACTTATTAGTGTAAGGCTAAGAAAACTGTACATCCTGTGATTATAAACTTACCAAATTATAAAGTACACAAAAACAAATGCACACAGAAAAAAAAAGCTACACTACACCACTCACACTTATATCAATTATTTCTCTGATCTTTTCTGATCTGATCTCAGATTCAATCTATTCCAATGATCTGGATTAGTTAGATGAGGGCAGCGAAGGACCGTCGTGGAGATCTTTGGGGGAGGCCTTTGTCCAGCAGTAGACGTCTTCTGGTTGTAACTTAGTTATATAGCCTATATAATTCCTCTTCATCTAATAATATTGTGTGTGATATGATAGGAATAACAATCATTAGTCGCGCTATATTTTCGCGAACGCTAAATGATTCGCTTAATGCATAAAGATAAATAAATACCTATACATAAGCTGACTCGCCAATCATAAAAACTCTTCGACATTAAACGAAAAGTGTTATATATTTATAAACTTTGAAAACAACTATTCGAAAAGTGTTTCTCATCTAAACAAGGCATCCTCAAGAGCTCATCATCAAATGATTATAGGTTTCCGCACAATAAGTCTAATTCAATGAAATAATGATCTAGAAATAAAACACCAAAGAGGAAACAGTCGAAAAAGGTTTTATTTAAAAATTACATCTAATGTCATCTCTTATTTTTAGTTTATATCAATTCCTATCAATGTGTCGTAATTTCGTATAAGACTTGTCTTATCATCTAAAAGCAAAAAAAAAAAATGGCAATTTTCACATTTTTGGAGGTGTCAACTTAGAACTTGAGTATTGAAATTTCATAATAATGCTTACAAACAAATAAATTATTAATTTCAATTTATTTTTAAAACTTATTTTCAATAATGTATTAATCAAACAAAAACACTATTTCAACAATGCACAGTATATACACATTGAACTTTTCACTAAATCCATTTAATTTCACTTATAATATATACACAGCACTAATGTTGCACAATACGTCAGCTGTATAGCTACAGATATACTGCTGTAAGTATTTCAGTGACGCGAACTCACGAGATTTCACCCATCCAAAAAGTGTCTAACTATATAATATTTTTATATTTATTTATCGCGTACGTTAGTTATGAGCATGTCGGTGACGCGAACCCAATAAAAATTCACTTGTACCAAAAAGCGCTCAAAGCGGTTAAAGAAATTCACTTCAAAAATTGTAAACAAAAACTCAAATAGTCATAAAATTGTATGGGCAAAAAAAAGTTTTATTTTTGTTTATAAACTTAACGGGCGTTTTCTTGTAATCGAGTACAATATATAAGTATATTGATAAAAAATTAAATATTGTTATTTTATTGTATTTTGGTTCAAGCTGTTGCCCTTTTTACCAATGCTCTAAATAATTAAAACTAACTCGATACCCATACCGTTTAAACTCCGAACGAAATAAGAATTATAAAATTTATCTAAGACTTGCTCGCAATTCAAAGTTTAAAAAGTTTTCATACTTAAGTTGCGGCGTGCGTGACAACCGAAGCAGAGATTTTATTGCGCACTTCACCCGTGAGAAGAAAGTCGTGGAGGGTCATACGACTTCCAGTAAGGCTACTGTGCAGCCAACTGTCGGACCCACCCGCCTTACCTTCATAGAGAAGAGGCGCGCGCAGCCAACGCTCCCCCCAAAACCATCGATTCAATATTTAGACTCAACATCGTAATAAATTTAAAATTTTTAAATTCCGAAATTCAAAACTTCAATAGGCTCAGCTCCCCTCTCTGCTTAAAATCAGTATTATACTATCTTTTTGTTTTTAGGAGATTGTTTAAAATGGTCAATTTACGAATATAGCTATATGCCCCATGTTTGTCTCGTGACCTTTGCCATATATTCATACGATACACGTGGCATTGGAGTACCAAGAGTAGGTAGCTTAATCCATATGGGTCATTGGGGTCACAGTCAAATATCTTCGTGCTACTTTTTATAATAGTGGATCCAACCGTCGGGTGTTTATGTCGCCCTTGTCTAATGTTATGTAATTGATATAATATATTTAAAGAATAGACATCTTCATCAGATCAGATTGATGATGTGATTTTCATTATATTCCTCTTAATTGAAGTGACGTTGGTCACATTTAAAATATAATATAATATAAAAGTGTGTGTACGCTTATGTACGCACGCAACAAGTTTTACTTTCTATGGCGTAACAAAACAATAATCCTTAATTTTTTAACCGACTTCAAAAAAGGAGGAGGTTCAGATTGTGATTATGTGACAGAATTTCTGTCTGTAATGCATGCTTACGTTCATTGCTGCATTGCAAAATTTAGTAGATCTACACATATTTAGACAAATTATGAGGTAGTGTGCTTCTGTTTAAAATAAAAAATAATAAAACAAAAAAAATCTGACTTCAAAAACACTATTTCAAAACAATAGATATAATATGCACTAGAAAGTAAAAATTTTTTTATACAATTTAATTAATTAATATAATTATTATTCTAGTTACGATTATTGTTATTTTTGGAGTCGGTGTCAGCGGTCAGCCAAGGTAGGTTTGTAACATACAAAGTTATAGGTGAGATGTGCTTGAGTCGCACGAGACGTCCGGAGGAGAGAGGCGAGAGCGGGCCGCGGCGGGAGGACACCGGTGTCGAATTTGGGTGTCAAGTATAAATCGGTTACATTAACAATAGATTCACTTACCGTTTCTATCTTGAGGTATCTCCGTTATACATGTTCAGCTCTCTCGCACGCTTTATTCGTATATACGTTAGTATATAATAAGTATATGTACTTTACATACTATTATGTCTTAAAGTGACAACTTGGGTATTTCAAGAGTCCTGAGCTGCACTGCAATCTTACGCGCAGAGCGTATTTGGTACTTACGGTCGGTTGCTATTGGTAACTGTTGACGAATGGACCAGGGACGACCCCGTACACGACGCCGCCGTAAGCGATGCCATTTTAGTGAGCATAGCGAACGATATTAGTGACAACGAAAAATGGGTAACGTAGTATAAATATTGGGACGTTAAACGTACCGGCGGAGGCGTTCCTTCATGAGATATTTATTTCCACATAAATCAAATACAATGACGTGCTTCCTTAAGCTGTTTCCATGACGATACGATTTGGTCACTAAAAAAGGCGGGCACCGTAGGAAAAGGCAATGTAGGAACATTGCCTGCAACGCTCCTGTGTTGCCTCTGGAGTTGCAAATTTAAGGCGAATCCGGCGACTGTGAACAGTTAACATTAAGTGACCCTTCAGTTCGTTTGCATTTCATAACAAAATGTTTGACCTTTAAGAAACTAATGATGAATCTCGTTAGACTAAAAGTTCTTCAGAATATTAATTGTTTAATTAATAATATTTTATAATTTGCAAAACACCCTACCTACGATCAGAAGCATTATTTCAAGTCATCTTTATGAGGTGTATATTCATACCCGCTTACACACTAACACACACACACACTCGCAAATCCTTTTTTCTTTATTTTAAACTTAAATGTATAATGATTTTTTTGTTTGTACCTTACGAATAGGCATTATGGAAACTTTAAATGGGAATTTGAAAAACACTTATGTTACGTCCTAAAATTGAATCGAACCTGGATTCCTAAGATACAGGCTGCGACTTAATTTAGGCTCGAGTCTCTCGCAATTACCTGTATATTTCATATTACATTCATTGTATGCTTGGATTGTATATAACCTTTCTGTAATTGTGTAAGAAAATAAAGTTTATTATTATTTATAAAAAAAATAGTTCACTATACAAATATCATGCATAAAGCCATCCACCTCTCATACTATGCAATAATGATATTGAAATCTTTTAAACAACATGAATATTTGCACGCTATAATTTTCAATGTCGGGAGTTTGTTCAATATTCCCTGGCTGACGTCAATGCAGTATTGATTTTGGCTTTATTTACGTTTCTAGGGACGCGCGTGGGTGTCTAGGTCCCGGGAATTTTAAAGGTCAAAGGTGAGGGAATAAAATACTATTGACAACTTTATGACGTCTGCGTAAGGATCTTTTTTACACGATTGCAGATGATAAGTACAGCCTCCAGGTAATATACTCATATTGTAACGTTTATTATAAATGACAAATATATGTATACCAGCTATATACTAGAGCCGGGATTTTTGATCTTTCATATTGTATTAATTCACACAAGAGTGATCATATTAGGATGTATGTAACATACATTAACTTAACTAACATACATTACTCTGTGCAGCAAAAAAAATTGGAAAATCCAAAAGTGCCTTGAACGCTCAAGCTTTATTTTTATTTAAAGTTAAATTTCAAATAAAATCGAATGACCAGCGGGAGGCTCCTTTGCACAGGAAGCCGGCTAGATTATGAGTACCACAACGGCGCCTATTTCTGCCGTGAAGCAGTAATGTGTAAGCATTACTGTGTTTCGGTCTGAAGGGGCCGTAGCTAGTGAAATTACTGGGCAAATGAGGCTTAACATCTTATGTCTCAAGGTGACGAGCGCAATTGTAGTGCCGCTCAGAATTTTTGGGTTTTTTGAGAATCCTGAGCGGCACTGCATTGTAATGGGCATGGCGTATCAATTACCATCAGCTGAACGTCCTGCTCATCTCGACCCTTATTAAAATAAAAAAAAAAAAAACAAAAAATCAAAATAGGATGTGACAGCACTTATTGAAAGTCAAAAAATTACCTTCCATTCCAAAAGGTATGCCTCAGACCTGAGAAGAACGGGCGCAACAAATTCAGCAGGCTTCTTTCGTTTCATAAAAATATAGTTCCAATGTAATATCGTAAAATAAAATATAATATTTATAATAGTTCTAAAATCGCTATTACTGTTGTATTTTCATAGTTATTAATTTATGCTAAACATGCTGAGTACACACCCTCGTGGAGTTGCAGCCTATCTTGTATTTAGCTGATAGTTTTTTTTTGTGTGTACCTTTTAAATAAATAAATAAATTAAGCTACGGTCGCTACATTCCAAATCTGTGGTATCATTAAGAAAGTCATTTGTGTTATAGTACTGAGTAGGGCCATCCCTACTTAATTTATTGCTTTATTAATATTATGCTATCTTTCCCCTGTGATTCCCCGGGGCATAAAAAGAAAAGGTAAGTCCCAGACCAAAGGATGTAAGAGGTAAGCTATGGCACTAACCAGTAGGAGGTTCTTTACACAGGATGCTGGCTAGATTATAGCTACCACAACGGTGCCTTTTTCTACCACGAAGCATTAATGTGGAAGCATTGTTGTGGTGCGGTCTGAAGGGCGCCGTACGTAACAAAATTACTGGGCAAAAGAGTCTTCTTCTTCTGAATATCTTATGCCTCAAGATGACAAGCACAATTGTAGTGCCGCTCAGAATATTTGGGTTTTTCGAGAATCCTAAGCGGTACTATTGCATTGGAATGGGCAGGCCGTATCAATTACCATCAGCTGAACGTCCTGTTCGTCTCTGCCCTCATTATCATAAAAAAAACTTTGTTAGATTATCTTCGCTAAATAAAGAATCATTCATTTTTCATATTTATAGTTTATAGACGACTTGTATAGCCGAGTGATTAGCGATCCTACCGACTAAGCTAGAGGTCCCGGGTTCCAATCCCGGTAGGTGCAAGGATTTATATGATGAATATGGATGTTTGTTTCCGAGTCATGGATGTTTATATGTATTTATGTATGTTTAAGTAAGTATATAGTATTAAATATATCATTGTCTTGCAACCCATAACCCAGGCTATATACGAGTATGCCTAATTTGGGGCAAGATAATTTGTGTTAAATGTGTGTCAATATTATTATATTTTGATTGTTTTCAGAATGCCGGCGCGGCTGCTCAGCGGTCGCGCCGCTGCGGCCGGGGCAGAAGTGAGCATGACAGATCAGTCCTTCACCTCCTTAGAGTCTCTCACCCTGGCGGTCATTATCGCTGTTATTGGATTCGCTATCATCATCTCCAACTTCCTCATTATTTCTGCTTTTCTCAACTTCAAAGGTAATTACAATATCATTTATTAAAGATTTTTCTCTATATTTCTAATACATGATATACTAATTAATAATCGAGACAGTTGGCCCGTGGGGCCCAGAGGCGCGGAGAATATACAAAGTTCTATCTTCGCGCCTCAATAGGGTTACTGGAAAACCCAAGCGCTAGCAGCTATTTCGGCCAACTGATCTGTTTAGCTATCCAACGCGTAAACGCAACGCAGTATTCTTTGTACACTTCTAACAATATTTTTAATTTAATTTCATCATAGATTTCTCCCGTAACTATAGTTTTAATTTAATGTCACCATAGAATTGTAAATATAGATTAATTAAGATTTTATGGTTTGAATAAATTATTTTTTTGTTTGTATAGTTATTGTAAAATAAAAAAAATTTACCAGTGGGAGGCTCCCTTGCACAGGATGCATATTTACAGCGCGTCTTGAATTTGTCATCGATGTTTTAAGATTCATTTCATTTGTCAACTCTATGAAATTAATTTAAAAAATTTCGGCTATTTGCAATCATGGATCTGTAACAATATTAAAACTCTGCCTACTTACGCGTACGCAGAGTTCTGGTTCAGACAATATTTGAGCGTGATTGTTAGACTAGTCTAAGTTTTTCATTATATGTCAATGTACTTGGAGCCTCCCACTGGTAAAGTTTCTAATAAGTACTTTTCAGTTTTAATATTGGATTAGATATTATTAGTAATTATCTACTT
>CATIXQ010000027.1:1640716-1665308 GCA_949711755.1 Leptidea juvernica
TCCGCCTCTACACGCGGCATCCTCAGGAGATGTTGACTCCCCAAGCTCTGGCCCGAGACTCTTGAGAAACACGTGTCGAATTGTTTGAAGACAAATATTCGCGAAAGGATGCGTTCTCAAAACAGAGAGGTATCGAATCGCACCACTACACTGACACCGCTCAAACACATACACGTACTTAAAGTTAATTGATACTTTAGCAAGTTAGAATTTTTTTCATGTTTTTTTTTAATACCTATGTAGTTTTGATTATTGGTTGATGTATTCGTCTTGTAGTTAAATATTAGAACATTAGATGGCAGTTCTATCGCATAGCGTCGTGTGCAGTAACCGCAGTTTTTTTTAATACAAGATGGCCGCCGCTAAAAATTATGATTTCAACATTATGGATATCGCATTTGAGGTTCTCGAGAGTGCAGAAAACGAATTTGGGATACATTTCTAAATCCAAGTTGGCTGCCGCGCCAAATGATGATTTCAACAATATGGATATCGAATCCGAAGTTATCGAGGGTGCAAAGAACGAATTTGAGATAATTTTTGAAATTCAAGATGGCCGCCGCGCAAAATGAGTCCGATTGAGATAGAGTGAGAAAAGGCGAAAGTAGCATGAAGCAGATGGTACCGCTAGTAAGTAAAACAACTTCGCTACTAGCGTTTTATCATGCAGGTTAAGCGCGGCCGCAGGTAAATAGAACATCTTCCCTACTAGCTTTGTATCGTGCAGGTTTATCAGGCAGGCAAGTACTTTGCCAAGCACTTCGTCGAGCACTTCACCGAGTACTTCGCCACGTAATTTGCCTAGTAATTCGCCAAGTACTTTGCTAATTACTTCGCCGCGTTTTTGCAAAGTACTTAGCTAAGCACTTCACCGAGAACTTTGCCAAGCACTTTGCCGAGTACATTTCATTAACAAAGTACAAGTACATGTGCAAGTGCAAGCGCAACCAAGTACTTTATCACGCACTTTGTCGAAGTACTTGTCGAAGTGCTTGTCGAAGTACTTGCCAAAAAACGAAGTACTCGGCATAGTACATAATCATAATCATACATTCTGCTAGTTTCCTTAAATATAAATATTAAATAACATTATACCGTGAAATAAATCACTGTAACTTGTTTATAAATAGATTATTTGTTGATAATTCTAATGTTTTGAGTGAAATGTGAATATCTAAATAGTAAAATTAAATATATTAATATAAAAGTGTCAGGAGTATTGTCGACGTGATAAATAATTGACGGTTATCCGCCTGCTTATTAAGAACTTTGCTGAGTTCTTCGCCACGTACTTTGCATGGCGCAAGCCGTTGAGTCGAAGGGAGAGGCGTTGGCGGTGAGTTTGGACATAGCGAAGGCCTTCGATCGGGTGTGTATAAAGCGAGTCTGCCATCCTATGGGCTTCCCGAGAAGTTGTGCAAATGGGTCGCTAGCTTTTTGGCCGATCGCATCAAGTTTGTTATCAACGGTGCATGCTCCGACTTAAAACCCATCAACACTGGTGTCCCGCAAGGCTGCGTGCTATTCCCTACACTGTTTCTTCTGCATATCAATGATATGCTGCAAATCAGCTGTATTTATTGCTATGTAGATGACAGCACAGGGTATGCTTCCTACACCGGCCGTGCCGACATGGCACTACGTCCCGGGATAGCGTCGACGAGAACCGGAACAAACTTATGTCTGAAATCGAGACTATGCTTTGCAAAGTCTCGGAATGGGGCCGACAAAATTTAGTCCAATTCAACCCCAAGAAGACACAAGTTTGTGCGTTCACCTCTAAAAACACACATTTGTCACATCCCCTCGATTCGGGATCACTCATCTAACTGTCACAGCCTGTATTGGCATTCTTGGCGTCGATATATCGAGCAACGTTCAATTCCGTGGTCACTTGGAAGAGAAGGCCAAACTGGCCTCTAAAATGCTTGGTGTACTCAGTAAGGCGAGACAGTACTTCACTAAAAGCCGTTTTCTGTTTTATTCACGCCGTGTATAGTTGTTCTATATCAGTGCACAGAAGCACACTCGAACCCGCCGCGTTAGCGATATTCGCCGGGTCGCCGGTCACCCGACACTGTCCACGCCACGGCATGGCAGGGTCGCCATTAGGTGCGGGGAGTTGGTTGAAATAAATAACACACGACTGTCTCTGATAACGCTATAGTTTATTCTGAGTTCTGAGTAACCTCCAACCTGTTACATTAATTATAATAAACAACTTACATTCTAAACATATAACCACATAATATGCATGTATGTATGGTGACCATGAAAATAAGTTGGTAAATTACATAGGTGCCATCTTGAATTTCGATTTTGACCTGATATTCGTTATTTTTGACCCCGAAAACCATGAAAATGGCACCCATGAAGAGAAGTTGGTAGATTTCATAGGCGCCATCTTGGATGTCGATTTTGACCCCATATCGTTATTGTTGACCCCGAAATCCATGGAAAGGACACCCATGAAGGAAAGTTGCCAATTTTATAAGCGCCACCTTGGATTTTGATTGTATTGAATTTTAGACGATCCATTTTTTTTCTGAGATTATTTATAACATATTCATTAATTTTTTTCTCGTGTTTTTGAAAATATTATATCTGCTATCCTGACGTATTTTTTAACAGATAAAATTATGTAAGAAGTAGCAGAAAAATGATCCTGAATGGAGCTCCAATTCGTCAATTTTGTGTGAAGAGGTAACGGATAATCGTTTTTACGACATAAAATATCAAAATTTCGAACCAAAAATTTGACGCTGTTTAGATACAGAGAGAGCTTATTAGATAAAGAAGTAATCTATTTGTGGCAATTTTTAGTTTTATTAGATTTAGTTTCATGTCATCACAAACTCTACCGAAAAATAACTTATTTTTGGCGGATTCGTAAACGCGTCCTTAACACTCAAGAAAACACAACATTTGGATAATTATGGATTTCCGCAAGTAGGCGTTTACTTCAATAACTTTTTCTACATTCTCAGATTCTCAGATTGTAGAGCTTATCGATCTGTTCCTCACGCTTTTTTAATAAGTCATAAATATACAGCCAAATTCTATACTTTTTATTGATGTTGATTGCCTATAGTTTATTTTCAAAAAATCGCCTACCTACATATTTCTCATACAGAAGTTATACTCAGCAAATTGCTCCACAAAGGTCGCGTCGACATCATCTCCGGTACTGAAGGTAATTCCTACGGCTACGGTCGCACCCATTCGCTCTCACATTGAACGAATATTGAATCTATACAGGATGACCGAATATAATACTTTTTCAAACCTTCAATACAATCATCTAGCGTTGAAGTATTCTGGGCTTGAGTTGTGGAGATTTTTAAAGATAACTGTATCAACCATGAGGTTGGCACATTTATGAATCTTTATTCGTTAATTCCTTTTTTATAAGAAAAAGTGACGGGATAAGTAAGACGTTCAGTTGATAGTAAGGGATGCGCAATATCTATTACAATGTACGATTCTTGCCCAGAATACTGAGCGGCATCTTAATTGCGCTTGTCACTTTAGGCCTGGAATCCACCAAAGCGGAGAGGAGAGGAGATGTATTTTAATAACCAATCAGATGTCGTTATTTCCACATCTCCTCACGCTTAGCTTCGGTGGAAATGGATCAAGCGGGGAGGAGAGGAGTTGTCTCATTTGTCTATAGATTTTTTTTAATTCTCAAGACCCATTCCCCGCTGCCTTTTCCCCACGCCTTTCACACCCAAAAGCGTTGCTACAAGCACAGCTCACACCTCTCCGTTTTGGTGGTAATAACCTCATATCTTCGCGGCTTATCTCCTCTCTTCTTCGCTTCGGTGGATACCGGGCCTTAAGACATAAGATGTGGAGTCTGATCAGCCCAGTCATTTTATTAGCTACAGCGCCTTCAAACTATAACACTGCTATAATAATAATGCTAGCACATAGCGTTCTTTAGTGATTTAGGCTTACAAACCATTTTAACTTGTGACAGTAGTCAGCGATGCACTGCCAGTTGCCACCATAGATAAAACTGCCACTTCGCCCGTCGACCGCAAGATTTATTGGAATTATAATCCACCTTAATTAAATGATTAGTCAAACACAATTGGAATAAAATTGTAATAGTTTCATAAAAATATACACAATAGATTCTGTCTGATGATCGTTTTTTTAGCGTTAGCTTTAAAATAAATTACAATATGTTTAACAAAAAAATTTATATTGACATATATAATAATTATAAAGGAAATAATAACATTAAATATATATATTTTTTAAATTTAACATTAGATCATAATGACACCTATAGATAGAGTATCAATGCGTTTATTGTCTATGGTATTTAACATAACACGAATCGAAACAATAGTTTAGTACATTTGCATAAAAACAGTCCGATCTATCGACGAAGTATTCTGCGATTGATTTATGGAGATATTTAAGTTGATTGTATAAACTATAAGGTTTGAACATTTTCAGTCAAATCAGTTTTTTTGAGTACTTTAAACAATTTGTTATGTTTTTAAAGTGATAACCCTCACTTCTAGGATTAATCCACAGATAAAATTTGAAAAACAAAATTTTTTGACTGATTCGGGACTCGAACCCCCAAACTCCGGCGTTCCGTGCCGGTGCTCTAACCAACTGAGCCAACTTTGAGTACTTTACTTAAACACACATTTTATCCACTTTTAGTGTTCCGTACCTCAAAAAGAAAACCAGAGCCCTTATAGGATATTTTTACTGTCCGTCCGTCGGTCCCTCTGTCTGTCGAGACCCTTTATCTCTGGAACGTGTCAAATATCTTGTTGACATTAATAAGCTATACTCAGGGTCACACTTTTCAGTCTCTTAAAGCTGTGAAATTAACTTAAAAAAATATACGGCTTTATACACATTAACTTAAAAAAAATAAAGTCTTAATAAAAGGGTTTCCGTTGCTTAACCTTCTGCTGCGGAACCCAAATATTGCTCGAAAAATAAATTGTCGACGCCAGATTTCCTATTGTCGACTGGATTAAATTTAATTTTATTATTATATCGAGTCATACACATAAACCTATCAAACAATTACTTTAATATTACTCCATTTACCTACTCTGTCAATCATACTTCACCCTTCATCTATCTGACATGTACAACATTCATTCATTCACTCTTCTACTTCAACTACTTGCACACGACACCTCAACTACACAAGAACTATTTTATCTAATCCTGTTAAGACAGACGAAATATAAATCTTTAAGAAGATATCAATCTTTCTTTCGTTCATCGCGAACATAAATTAATGTTTTATTATTGCAAAATGTCCTCACTTCAAATTTTATACAGCAGTTCTGTCTATGTAGTTATTAAATTTACATTTCGACCTTGCCGAACTAATTCTATATTATCGAGTGTGACCAATTTATTGTTTTATTGTGTTTATGTCTCTATATAAATAGAGTTAATAACAGACTGATTGAAAATTTATTGTACTAATCTAATCGACTGTTCTAGACGTTGGATCCTAGATACAGGGCTCAGGTATGGTGGGAGTACTTCACAAGGGGCAAGATTGCCCCTTCTTTGTTATTCTGATGCGCTCGAATAAATTCCTAAATCCCCGCTTGGGCTCCTCTACTACCATGTTTTTTTGTGTTATAACTTATGGACAACTAGCTGACCCGGCAAACGTTGTTTTGCCATATAAAATATAATTCACGCGATAGTTTTATAAATAATAGCCTATGTGTTATTTTCGTGTGTAAGCTATATTATTTTAAAGTTTCATCAAAATCCATTCAGTAGCTTTTGCGTTAAAGAAGTACAAACATACATCCAGACATACAAACTTTCACATTTATCATATTAATAGGATAGATTAAAGGCTCATTACAATTGATTAGTTGACTAACGGCCGTTTTCAATAACGTATCTCTAGTTACGGATACATTGTTGTCACCGTTTAATTACAATATCTTGTCTATTCATAGTTATGTCCAATTTAGTTGTACGGCCGTTTTCAATAAGCTGTCTATCCTCAGTTTAACGTACTAGAGGTAGACAAATCTATCCTTTAACGCTTACTTACTTTTCAATAACCTATCGACATAATCCATTGGACTATAACTATATTGGACATAACTATTGATAGATAAGATCTTGTTATTAAACGGTGACAGCAACGTATCCGTAACTAGGTATTCGTTATTGAAAACGGCCTTAGTCCAATGCTATCTGTCGATAGGTTATTGAAATGTAAGTAAGCGTAAAAGTATAGATTTGTCTACCCCTAACGGCCGTTTTCAATAACGTATCTCTAATTACGGACACATTGCCGTCACCGTTTAATGACAAGATCTTATCTATCCATAGTTATGTCCAGTATAGTTATAGTCCAATGCTTTATGTCAACTGGTTATTGAAATTTATGTAAGCGTAAAAGGATAGATTTGTCTTACCTTTAGTAAGTTAAACTAAGGATAGATAGGTTATTGAAAACGGCCGTTAGTAAGTTAAACTAAGGATATATAGGTTATGGAAAACGACCGTTAATTTGTTTTATTCGAAACTTTTATGTAGCCGTTAATTTATCTAGCCTATGACAATCTGATACTTTACTTGAACATTGTGAAACAGCCCCAAATTATAAGATAAGAATTTAAACACATTCAATCTTTTATCTATCTGATTCAGTATCAAACCACAGAATTGGAATTGAAAAGAAAACATTATTAATAATTAATCTACTTTAAAACACACACTGTCTTATTAACAACTCCCTGTCATGCAATTCTGTTGTGACAAAGTTAAGATAAAGACAAAATGATTTAAATTTGGAAAAAGTTTACTGGTGTTTATAAATAACACAGATAAAAGTTAGGATTACGATTCAATTCAAACACAATCAGGGCGTAACGAGACGTATTTAAATTAGTTAAAATAATTATAAATACATATTAATTTATGACTATAAAAAAAATTAAATAGCCTCCCGATGTATCTTTTCAGCATTTTTGTAAATAAAAATTATGTTATTTAGAGTAATATCAAGTAATATTAACCGAACCGTTTAGGCTTAAACTGAATATTCCCAGATCAAGGAGGAGAAGGTGGTTCTTCTCCCCATGTAGTTGACACTTTACGAGCTGATGCAGCTTTCTGACGTTTACCAAGCGTTGTGGTAAATAAATATATTTTAATTTGTATTCCTCAATTCAGGCGTTGACATTTTATATCTAAGAGTGACGAGCGCAATTGCGGGAGTTTGGGTTTTTATGGTAAAATTCGGATTCTGGAATTGTGAGCAGCTATCCATTACAAGTACCGTCAGGTAGCGTTTTGCTCGTTCCGTCTCTTTTACTCATATGAAATTCTCCTCTACTTTATTCAGTGGGAGGCTCCTTTGCACAGGATGCCGGCAAGATTATGGGTACGACAACGGCGCCTATTTCTACCGAGAAGCAGTAATGTGTAAGCATTACTGTGTATATGTCTGAAGGACGCCGTACTTAGTGAAATTACTGGGCAAACGAGACTTAACATCTTTTGTCTCAAGGTGACAAGCGCATAGTAGTGCGACTGAGAATTTTTGGGTTTTTCAAGAATCCTGAGCGGCACTGCATTGAAATGAGCAGGGCGTATTCATTACTATCCGCTGAACGCCCTGCTCGTCTCGTCCCGAATAACGCCTTATTCTTTTTAACAGCAATATGTTGTATGTGCATCATTGCAGCAAAAGAGAAGCAAGGCGAATCTAGAAATGGTAAGCCAATATTTTGTTACTGTAACCGATTTTGATAAAGAAGACGGAAACACTCAGCCACTTGGTACTAGCTACCCACTTAGTATTTCGACAAATCAAAATTGGTCACGAATCATTGGGTCGTCTATACCAACTATATATGTATAGGTATTATAGTCGAAGGCTAAGATCTATAGGGCGTACTTAGACTTTGCTCAGACTTTACTTCAGTAAAACTTTGCTGAGGTTCAGTTTAGTATAATCTTTGGTTTCATTTTTATATTCATTTGACAGCTGAGATTATGCTGAGCTTAAGCTAAGATAGCCCAATAAAAAAGTTAGAGTTCGCGTTTTATCACACTCAGCTAAGTTTTGTTTAAGTAAAGTCTGAGCAAAGTTCAAGTGTTATATAAAATTGTCACAAAGAAAAACAAAACTATCTTTTTATCTGTTGTGTCAGATGAGGCTGAAAGCTGTGTTTTTCTAACTAATGTTAATGTGTAATTTTTACCAAATATACTATATAACTGCATCTGCTATGTTATTATCAAACTTTTAAACTCAAATAATGTTTGTCACAAAAATTAAAATAAATACAAATCTATTTTATATTAGTATAGAAAATATTAATTACTTACCGTGTTATCACATATTAAAAGAATTTTCGATAACATATTTTTTTATTATGTTGATAAATATATCTTTACACTATTTAATTACCTAGCTTTTTTTACTTCTAAAATAACAACGAAATTCTAAGGTATAGCGAATAGATAATAAATATAACGAAAAAATTGATTCCGATATGTTAATATCTTATTTTGTAGACAGATATATTTTATTTAATCGGCTTTTTGCTACTCAAATGTCTGCAAAAGTAACTCGAATAGACAAAAAAATCCCAAAAAAAAACAACAATGGAATCATTTTAACTATTTTAATATTCAACACTGGCCGATAAAATTGTCATTTGATTTAAAAAAGTACTTGACATTTAGCAAGGAATGTAGATTTGGCGCCATAATAAAAAACCCATAAATTCTCTATGGTCAAATGGTTTTTCCACAGAGGTTATATCGTGTAGTTCTCTATTGTTTTTTTTTGTGTCGGCAACATTAACACACAATAGATTGTTGAAATATCACAAACCATTTGTAAGGAATGACAGGACGAAAAATTTTACATAGTATATGTTGTTGAAACTTGAAATTAAAACTTGACAACGAATATAATATTTGTAGCTTGGTCTATTATATGAAAACGTAAAGTATATAAGGCTACACAAGCCGACTGCTGATAAAATATAATTCAATGGTGGTGTGAACAGGTCGACTTGTTGGGTACCTGCTGAAAATCAGTGTTGGAATTGGGATTATCACAATTCCAAAAATGCTGATTTTATTAATATCATAAATACTTACTTTACTTATGATTTTATGATAATTTATTTATAGCGAGGTATATGGAATTTTATCCCCATTTCATGTCTTTGGTCACTTCAAAACCCTTTGGAGTGACCACCCGGAAGAACACATCACATCTCACAAATATAAAACTTAGAGACGAGACAAGCAGGACGTTCAGCTGATGGTAATTGATACGCCCTGCCCATTATAATGCAGTGCTGCTCAAGATTATTGAAAAACCCAAAAATTCTGAGCGGCTCTACAATTGCGCTCGTCACCTTGAGACATAATATAATATGTTAAGTATCATTTGCGCAGTAATTTCACTAGCTACGGCGCACTTCAGACCGAAACACAATAATGATTACACATTACTGCTACACGGGATGCATGTGAATTTCTCTTAAAGTCTAAGTCAAAGTCAAATAAACTGTATTCAATAAGGCTTAAACTTAGCGCCTTTGAGTCTTCATTAAAAGATTTAAGTAATTTGAATTATTGAATCTACTACATTATTATGTTGAAAAAAAGAGCTCGTGAGAAGAACATACAAGAAACTCAACTGCCACTCTTTAAAATCAAATAGAGTATTTTACAATGGCTTTAATATACATAACAAAATAGTTTTTAAAATGCTGCATCCTATAAGAAAGTAATAATGAATAAACTGTATAAATATAAATTATCGTATATTGGATGTATCAACCTTTAGAGCTTCAATTTATTGTTTGTGTAAGGATGCTTCGTGAACATGATTATTTCTTAAAATCAGTTTAGAATAACGCGAAGTTACATTAGACGAATGTGTAAGTCCATCAATATCTAGTTGTGGCCAAGACTTGTAAAGTACTTTTCTCAAATGTTGCGCGGAAATTAAAACTAAATGGCTTTCACCGCCTCTTGACTTTCAGGCGGAGTTAAGGCGGGGTTACACATGCCAGTAAATCTAGAAAGTAGCTGGCATAAAATTTATTGGCATTTACGAGTAACAAGCACACTGCGGATACATTTGCAAGTAAACCTGGCGTGCAAGTTGTGCTCTTGCATGCCAGTAATATCGCGTATACAGAGGACAGTTCGTGAGAGAACTCGTATCTATTTTTGCGCACTAAAAATGTATAACAATCGAAGTGAATTAAACAAAATCAACGAGTCAGCTACTGGTATGTTAGTAGCTGTCACGTCTGTTCACACGTGTCAGTTTGGCAACCCCCCCGCGGCCCCTCCCTCACCTGGCATGCAAGTAAATCAAATGTCGTGCCAGCTACATGTATGCCATTTACAAGCATGCCAGTGAGACGATACACATGACAGTAGCTGGCACGTGTAAGGAACTGGTATGCTAGTGTGCAAGCTATAGGTATCCCCAGCTTTATAGTAACTTCATCACTCTCATTGTCTTTAATTGAACTCATTTTGTCAAATACAATTACTTTTCAAATTCAATGAGAACGAATAACAATAATTTTTCCCGCCTTTGTGTTCATTGTTCGAATTGTTTATTTAAAACAAACAATTTTTAATATTGACTTGGTCAATATAAGATGTTACTAGAATAGCTAATTACACAATAACTTAATACAGAAGGACCGTTAAATTGGGACTAATTGACCGATTTGGTATTATATGGATCTCACAACTTTTACGATACTAAAACTGGGTTGCGAGACTTGTTTTTTACAAGTTATGTTTTTGATGGCATAAGAATGGCAGAAAGGATTAGAAGCTTGAGAGGGTTTGCATTTGTGTCCAAACTCAGTATATTTATAAGCTCATTTCTCTTAGGTTGTCACCTTACAATAACTGTTGAAAATTATTTCGATATCTCAAACATTTATCAGGTCCATATACATTTACATATCGAATTACTTTACGTGAATGCCTAAACGTTTAAGGCATTCTTTATATATATATGACTAGGCATTATATAAAATACCGGGACATTGCCGGTAACATATTATTCTAAAATTAGTAAGCCTCTAATATAAATAGTAACAGACATATCAACGACATTTAAAAGCTGAATAAAATATAATAATTTTATTTTATTTATATTATGTATGAAATAATGAATATAAAGGTAAATTTAAAGGTGCTAACATGGAAAGAAATTTCATTTATTAATCAAGTAACTCAACTTAGTTTTCGTGTTTTTCATTTTAAAAGATGTAGGATATCTGCATGAAAACGGTTTTTTTTCTATCAGTCTTTAAGACTTGAGTGTTTTTGAATTTAGAATTCATTGCATCTGCTAGAAAACGGTTTTTCCTATCATTACGATTATTATAATTCAACTTTCGTATTGTGAAAGATCATAGGCAGTCATCAGAGAGCTAATCCTAAAATACGAAATAATATCATATTATGAAAATGGCAATACTAAATTAGGCAACAGACACAATACTATATCAACCACAGATTGCAAATATAATCTGTGGCTTGATTGTATTTCAAAAGGATTCAATTATCAATGGAACCGACATGCAATTTTGTAATACTGAAAACATTCAAACATAAATTGAGACGATCAAGACCTTATAAATATTAATAATATTTGTGACAATAATATAATCTTGAGAAATTTAATAATGTCAGTGCAAGGTTAGAGCTTTCGAGAAATGTTTTCCATTATAAATCAATTTAAATAATGAGTCGCTCGGATTCTCTCAAGAATTTGACATTGGCTGTATGTATGGGTTCATAGCCTGTTCTGAATTCTGATTTAAACTGCATATTAGGAAATAATTCATCAACGTCTTTGACAAACCACAGGTATATACATAATCTATATTTGTTTTTTTTTAATTATTGTGATTTATTATTTTATTAATTGAAAGTGATTTCTTAACTTTGAAATTATAGTACGTTGTGCCACTGAAGGATGTAAAACTGATTGGAAAATTTGGATTTAATTAAACGGTCTAAAATTGTATGGAAAATTAGGATTGACCCAAAATAACAGTGCCGGTGATGCCCCCAAGAAGTTTTATAGTATGTAGATCTAGTTCTCAGTGAACTTCTCGTTTAAAATCTTGGTGTTAAATAGAGCCGCTATTTCATTATGTCTTCTACCCCATTTATCACGAGGAGGTTCCGAAGAGCCAGCAATTTTAGATGTTCTTTCTCATGTAAGTGGCTCCCCATAGCAGTGTCTTTACACCATTCTATATTGCGTATAGTTAATACCATCAATTACTTTATTTCCATGTAATATTCTTGTTATAGTCTTGTTATATTATTCTAATTATTATTTAGTTTTTAATTATTTTGACCTTTACATTTTGTAAGTGTTATCTTAATTATAAGATTATAGTACCTTAATTATAAGAATATATATAATTCAATTAGGTGTACCTAGTTGAATTATATATATTTTAATAGAGCAATTGGTCAGTTTCTAGCCGATTCTTCTCATCCAAAGCAGCTTTTATGAAACGGTGATAGTATTTAAAATATAATTGATAATTCCATAGTGCTTTTATAAAACTACGTGAAAAAAAAAACTAGCGTAACGCAATACGCAGAGTCGTTGTAACACGTTGCGTCTGTTTTCGAATTTATCAGTCTGCAGAGCTCTTGTGATTCCTCTCCTGGAACTAAAGAGTGTGGGCTGTGGTAATTACATACCATTTTGTGAGCTTCGTTTGTTCTTCTCTTCCACTTCAGCCGAACGACGTCCACTTGTGGAGAAATGTTTTGAACCTGTCGCAGGTTCTGCGCTGCACTCATCCAACCTATTCCGGCGTTCTTGACTAGATCATCAGTCTATCTTGTGAGGGCCCTACCAATACTGCGCCTTTCAGTACTTGGCCACTGCCATCTGCCCTTCGAGCCATAGACCCTACCCAGTGCCACTTCAGTTTCATAATCATTCGGGCTATGTCGGTGACTGGTTTTCCTAGAGCTCTCATTTCTGATTCGATTTTGCAGGGAAAATCATGCATAGCCCTTTCCAATGCCCCCATAGCGACCATGTTAGCTCTCTCATGTTTATCTCCTTCCATAGAGAATACAATAACTGTCTAACATTGAACAGAAAATGATAAAGCTATCACTCAACACAGGTCACGCTCTGAATATAAAAATATTTCGTAATTATTTTAAATCTGATATTAAATCAGACAGCGCTTTTACGAAACAACATTCCAAAGCTATCGGATGATTTATTTGGGGTTTCGTTTGTTTCCTTTCAATATTTAAGGCTTTATAAATGTATAACGGATCGATTTATTTTACAATCATTTTATTTGCCAATGTTTGTTCTGGTCTGATGTTTCTGTTGAATTTTGAATGTGCTAACCGATTGAGATGATATTTTATATATTGTTTCGGTTCCTGTGAGAATATAAATATGGGGATTGTGATCCCTGAAATATGATCAAAGGAAGCGATGGCTGGTCCATGTGTCATGCTTGTGATAGTGCTTCTTGTAGTGGCTGGATGCTCCTGACATCGAAAACCTGTTTTTCACTGTTAACTTTAAAATTATATGACCCATACCTATAGCCGAGTGTTAGACCCTGCCTACTGAGCTAAAGATTTTTTTTATGACAATAAGGGATGAGACGAGCAGGACGTTTAGCTGATGGTATTTGATACGCCCTCCCATTACAATGCAGTGCCGCTCAGAATTCTTGATAAACCCAAAAATTCTGAGCGGCACTACAATTGCGCTCGTCACCTTGAGACATAAGATGTTAAATCTCATTCACCCAGTAATTTCATTAGCTACAGCGCCCTTCAGACTTAAACACAATAATGCTTACACATTACTGCTTCACGGTAGATAAAGGCGCTGTTGGTGTACCCATAATCTAGCCGGCAGCCTATGCAAAGGAGCCTCCCAATGGTTGTTTGTTACATATTTTTTTTTGTTCTTTAGTGAATCTGAAGTACATTAATAATTAATCATTTGTCTATTTATGTGTAGATCTACTAAATTCTGCAATGCAGCAATGAACGTAAGCGCATTTCAATTTCATTACACACAGTTATAAATTCTGCCACAGATCGCACCCTTACTGGAGTTCCATTGATAATCATATTCGACTCGACAATTAATTGACCATAACGACGTTGCGGTAGGTGATTCAAATAACCGGATAGCATAAAAAGATTGGGCCGAGTATCGTTAATTTGCTCCTAAGATTTGAAGAGTTCTGTTTCTTTGTCATGGATCCCATAATCAGAACTTAACCAAACTCCAACCAAACTATCTTTGAATTATATTATTTCAAATATAAATTAAATAATCGGTTAGCACGATATTTAGTAATTCGCCCATTTGTCGCGCACACACTTATAGCAAATTTAAGACTTATATGGTTTTGTCATGGATACCATTGTCATATTTGGACCAAATTGCAATGGGACTACATGGAAAGCATCATTATTTAAATAAAAAACGAATTATCAAAATATGGTTATGGTTCACCTAATACAAAGTTCTGAGGTAACAAATATAAAAAAAAATATGAGTACAGGTAAGTACCTACCTAATAACATGTACGGAACCCTCTAAATATGTGCAAATGCTTCACCATACCATAATACAAGTGATAGAACAGTAGCATAACTCTGTGGTCTCATTGAAATTTATACCTACGTCTGGCCGGAGATAGGGTTGATACATACAAACATGTTATCGACGCGGACGGCACGGCGCAGCTAATTTAACTCGGACAGCGACCAGTCTCGGCGGCGTACGGCGTGGCACTCAATAGTTATGTCTTCCCAAGATTGCTTAGCAGTCATGTAAGTCGTGTGTATGTGTGCGTGCGTCGATTCGGGCGCTCTAGTATGAAGTTAAAGTTCTATTACAGTTGTACGTTGGTGCGCCGAATTTAAGCTTGGATGAACATCCACCCAAGATGACCTTCGCATGGGTTGGAAATATTGAAGGCTGATGAAATGCTTAAAGAAGCTTTCTAGGATTCTCGCGCTTTACAAAGCGCAGGTCCGGCCACATATTGAGTATTGCTGTCATCTCTGGTCTGGCGTACCCCAGTATCAGCTCAATCCAATTGACCGCGTGCAACGCAGAACTGCTCGGGACTGTCGGGGACCCACACTGTGTGTCTTTTACCGCATTTATCATGGGGAGTGTTCCGAAGAGCTATTTGATCTGATTCCTGCTGACAATTCTACCATCGAACGACACGCCACTATTACGATATCATCCCCACAATCTGGATGTGTGGCGTTCCTCCACAGTGCGGTTTTCAAGGAACTGTCTTCCACGTACAACAAAGCTTCCTTGTGCGATATTTCCAGGATGATACGATTCGGGTACTTTCAAAAAGGCCGGCAACGCTCCTGTGATGCCTCTGGTGTTGAATGACATCACATGATCCGTTTCGTCGCTTGTCCTCCTCTACCATAAAAAAGAAGTTGAAAAATGAGATCAATATTACTGCTTTTTAAAAAATTAAATTGCTTCCGATTTTCACTGAAAATATACAAGCTATATAAATCTTCTATACGTCATTAATCCGGTGTTCTACGAATAAGGAAAATGCCTAATGCTACATTACTGGAAGTAATATTAGGATGAGGAAACCGAAACTACATCCTTTTCTTATTCACAGAATCTTATGTGGTATCTCAGCATATTAATTAAGAAAATTAAAATAAAGATATTTTATTTTTATCAATGCTTTCCTTGAGAATCTTTATTTCACGTAAAAAAAAAGGTCCTTAATCAAATCAGACTTATAATAAATTACAAGACATAAACAATACTAATTAATCCAAAATTATTTATATTATATTTATTGTTGGAAATAAACAGCTTTCGTTGCGTTAACTTATTAATATCTCACAATAAGTAAGTCAATTAAGTATCCATTTTGATACTTCAGTTCCAAAGTGTAACAAAGCCGAAATTCAGTAAGTTTAAGATATATTGAGAGATTGTTTCATAAACGATAACCCACCATTACCAAAGAGAATCAAGTCGATAAGTGAATACAGTACAGTTTAGTTGTTACTTTCAATATATATCTTTCAACATACCAGTGGGAGGCTCCATTGCACAGGAAGCTGGCTAGATTATGTGCACCATAACGGCGCTTATTTACTGGGCGAATGAGACTTAACATCTTATATCTCAAGGTAACGAACGCAATTGTAGAGCCGCTCAGAATTTTTGAGTTTTTTTAAGAATCCTGAGCGGCACTACATTAATGGGTAGGGCGTATCAATTATCATCAGCTGAACGTCCTGCTCATCTCATCCCTTATTTTCATAAAACAAATCTTCGTCTAGAATATTTTCGTTTCATACAGTAACCACTCGAGTTGTGTTCTTGTGGAACACTATTTGCTACTCTTTAGAACTGAGGTATGGACTTGAAGAAAATGATTAAACATCAATTAAATACACAAATTAATTACGTAATACCTTACAGAAGAACCCTTAAGTAAAGTTGAACAACGCATACAAGATTTTATCAACGACTAGCTGACCCGGCAAACGTTGTTTTGCCATATAAAGTATAATTCACGCGATAGTTTTATAAGTAATAAAATATTGCCTATATTATAGCCTGTACATCATTTTGTTCTATTGTCAATAGTTTTTGCAGCGCACGCAAAAATAGGTTTTCGATTTTACACCTTGTGTTACAAAATAGCAATTTTATTACGGATCCCTAATTTTGAAAAAAAAACATAGCCTATAGCCTTCCTCGATAAATGGAGTACCCAACACTGAAAGAATCATTCAAATCGGACCAGTAGTACCAGAGATTAGCGCGTTCAAACAAACAAACAAACAAACAAACACTGCAGCTTTATAATATTAGTATTCACGCGATAGTTTTATAAGTAATAAAATATTGCCTATATTATAGCCTGTACATCATTTTGTTCTATTGTCAATAGGTTTTGCAGCGCACGCAAAAATAGGTTTTCGATTTTACACCTTGTGTTAGAAAATAGCAATTTTATTACGGATCCCTAATTTTGAAAAAAAAAAAAACATAGCCTATAGCCTTCCTCGATAAATGGAGTACCCAACACTGAAATAATCATTCAAATCGGACCAGTAGTACCAGAGATTAGCGCGTTCAAACAAACAAACAAACTCTGCAGCTTTATAATATTAGTATAAATACGTCATTCGAACGGTTAGCTCAGTTTGAAAGAGCGCTCGCACGGAATGCGATAGGTCGCCGGTTCGAGTCTCGCATCGTTAATAAAATTTTGTTTTCAGTTTTATTTATGTAATCAATCCCAGAAGTGAGGGTTATGACTTTGAGACATAACAAATTGTTTACAACTTATGTTCAATAATATATTAATCAAACAAAAACACTATTTCAACAATGCATAGAATATAAACATTGAACTTTTCAATAAATCCATTAAATTTCACTTATAACATACACAGCGTTAATATATATATTTAATATTTATTATCGCGTGCGCCATTCGCTTGTTGAGCATATCGGTGACGCGAACCCATAAGATTTTCGTGGCCAACGCGGCTGTAAAAGTTTTGACTTCAAAAATATCTCCTTTAACCATTGATAAAACAAAAATCTATTCCAACTTAAAACTGTGTCAATTATTTCGCTAATATGTAGTAATAACTATTTGAATATATATATAACACCTATAAATGCAAATTAAATCTTACCCCTCAACGTAAGGCCATAAACTTTTACGAGCAAAGAATACATTTAAATGAGACGATAATATCTTATTTGAATTCGCTCTGTATTTCGAATAATTACGAAGGTGACACTGAAAGTTTTTAGAACTGGCCACTAATAAACAATAAAAAAAGAAGCTAAAATTTTGAAAATGGAACTCTTTGCCAATTTTATCGAGTATAATATTTTATACATTATTCATTTGTCATTTGTTTTAAGAATTGTGACGTCAGCACAATTTTAACGCGAGATATTTTCGTGCAATGTTTGTTAACTAGTTTCAATGTCATTTAACGGCTGTTCCCAATATACTATCTACAGATAGAGATAAATTACTACCTTCTACTGTCAGTATTTAGCTATCAATAATCTAACGTTGTCATACATCATTCTTATTCTTATTCTTATCATACGTCATTCTTATCGCCTTATATTGGGACGCGTGAATTGCAATTTCAATATAAACTTCTATCGCTGGTAAGCTAAACGACCTTCCATTGACAGACAGCGTGTACGGATAAGGTGAGTTACCGTCGATAAGTTTATTGGGGCAGAAAAGTCAACGATAGTTACGATTTTTATCCCAAGTAGGCGATAGACTGAATATTGGGAACGGCCGTAAGCCAATAACAAAGTTATGATGGACTACGACTAGCCTTTAACGATGAAGCTCAATCGCGTGCCACTGTTTACATATGGTTTAATAACTTTAAACGTGGTTGCACTAATCTCAATGATAATCTGCGTGAGGCGACGACTGAAGATAAAGTCAGTGTTTACAGTCAGTAGGGCTTAATTGTGCAGGAGGAATCGGCGCATGAGTACCGAAAACTATTCCACCTCAATTTATTTATGCGATCCTCTTCAAATTGCCCTACTGATATAAAATTCATATAATATTCTTTATTAAAATACAAATAAAAAAGGTCCTATGACTTTTCACGATAAAATTTATATTTTTAGACATGAATTTTCAAAGGTTCGAAAAATCTCAAATTTGGGTAATTTTAGAAAAAAATATTTAAAAAAAGTGTGAGTGCACGCAAGAAGTTATACTTCTTTGGCGTAACAAAGCAGAAATAACGATATTGTAAAAATCTTGCAAAGATGGCTTCGACAATTAATTATTAAATAACGAATACGGCTGTACGGGCTTGAACCCTTTGCCTCTCCTAATAATGGACGAAGAAACCAAAGAAAAATAACGAATGTCGCAAATGTCAGAAAAATTTAGGAACCAACTCCACCCTCTTACTTTTGTGTTACAGTGATGCGCGCGCATCTTAAAATTTCACACTCATAATTTTTTCATAACGTGCCTACATAAGTATAACTTCAAAAATTTTTTATACAATATTAAATAATATTCTTAATAGAGATTTAAAAAAAATGTTACAAATTTTGATGACAACATGATGAATGGCCATATTGTGTTACAAAATAGATGCAAATGGCGTTTGATTATTCGTCAATAGGCAATAAATAATTTAGTTACATATATTTAATTACAGATATTTAAATTTATAATTAATTGATGATCTTATTAGTGATTTGGTTTTAAAATGATTTCTTAATTGTTTTTAGATAATTAGAACGGAGAGAGTAAGTCTATTAAAAAACTGGACAACTGCGAGTCGGACTTATCTACCGCGGGTTCCGTACAAAATATTATATAATTTTATTACAAATGTATAAGTTTTCACATTTTTCCGTCTAAACATATAAGACTTAGGTTTTCAACCAGTGTGTGTTGCCTGTGATGACTTACGGTACGCAGACGTGGTCGCTAGCTGATTAGAAAGCTGATGGATGCTCAGAGGACAATGGAGAGGGCTATGATCGGATTTACCTGCGAGAAAGAATCAGAAATAAGGAGATCCGTAAAACCAAAGTTACCGACTTAGCCCAAATGATTGCGAAACTGAAGTGATAGTGGGTACGGTACACAGTACGGACAAACGGCAATTGGGGCAGTAAAGTCCTAGAATGGCCACCACGTATCAAAAGACGTAGCTGTGTTGGTAGGCCTCCCATAAGATGAACCCAAGATCGTCGGAGTACGTTGGATGAGGGCAGCGCGGGACCGATCCTCGTGGAGATCTTTGAGGAGGCCTTTGTCCAGCAGTGGACGTCTTCCAGCTGATGATGATAATAATAAAACGGTATCACTTCCAAAATTACATACTTCATAATCAACGGAAAATACCCTATAAATTTTGATTAATTTTTTTCGACAACTTAGAAGTTTGATTTTCTCACAGCTTCAAGAAACTGAAGACTTGAGTATATCGTTTCAATTTCAACTTGAAACCTCCACGCGTTCCCGAGATAAAAGTTCTTGACAGACAGACAGACGCATGGACAATAAAGTGATACTATAAGGGTTCCATTTTTTTTATGAGGTACGGAACCCTAAATGTAAGCAAGTGCGAGTCTGCCTCAACGATTATAATAATTCGCATTGCCAAAATGATCTAGATGATGCAATATTTATATTTAATACTAGCTGATTCCCGCGATTTTGTCCGCGTACACACATGACTTAGCACGTAGTGCTTATAAAAACTCCTTGTTTCTTAAAACTTTATTAACTTTATATTAAACTAGCTGACCCGGCAAACGTTGTTTTGCCATATAAATTAGTTTTAGAGTTAGACCTGTTTCTTGGACATTGCAACATAACTTTATTTTTCTAAAATAAAAGAATTTTTCTAAAATAAACGTAGTCTAAGCTACTCCTTATTACTTCAGCTACCTGCCAATAAAAGTCCCTTCAAAATCAGTCCAGCCATTTCAGAGATTAGCCTGAACAAACAGACAGACAGACAGACAAAAACTGTAAAAAATGTTTTTTGGTGAAAGTACCACGGTTATTTCAATATTACAAACAGACACTCCAATTTTATTTATATGTATCCTGTCCGCATTATCTAGTGTAACCATATAAGTAGGTGCAACAATGCTGTTACATGCATATATTGTTATATTCTATCCATTTAAATTATTTTTGAACCTGACGTCGATGACGTCACATCGTCGCTTTGTTACGGTGTACAAAACAAGCACCACTAGGATATTATTATTACGAATAAATGAAAAAAGATTAATTTTTTCAGTGTTACAGATTTATGTAAAGGTGTTATGTTGTGATGTTATCAAATCAATTAAAGGATCTAGGTTAGGTACAAATAGTATTTATTATTCTGACAGAACTATTATAGCGGCAAAGAACAACAGAAACTACCGAACTATTAACAATAAAAATCAAAACGTAACAATGAGAACTTCAAAAACAAAGCAGTGATAGCACGAAAATATCACGACATGTACCTAACGGTAATGAAACTGCAAACCGTACTGACGCAACAGGACAAGCGCGAGGGGGTGAAAGGGGAATAGGTACCCCCGAGGTCCAGAAATAATATGGCCGCGTAGTATATCTCTCATAGGTCCGCTAATATAGTATACCTTTAAAAGTTTAAGTCATTTTGTGTCTTGAAATTGAATTCTTTAGGCAGTAATATTGTATCTCAACGATTAGTAAATATTTTGTTTAGTTATAAGTGGAGTATAACTCCTCTGTGTTTATTTTTAATTGTGACCTGTTACCTAATGTCACAAACACAAAAGATCATCAAGCCAGTTGGTCTTCAACAGTTGACCAGTGTGGTTGCCTTCTAATACCATATTCGTACATTGCATTCAAATAAAAGTGAAGTATTTGTAAATTCTTATAAAGCGTTTTATTCAACGACCTAACTCATGACTTTTGTGATGTTTTTTATGTTTTTTTTAACAATTTTATTTACGAGGAAACGGTCGAGTATATCTGCAGCATCACACTGCAAAGCTGCATGCATATCGTTGCATGTAAAATTGTAATACAATAATTTTGTAATATATTTAATCTGTGCATCATGTGTGCAATGGTTAATCAACATTAACCATTTCATCTTATTAAAGCTCAACCTATCTGCAAATGGTTAAATTTTTTGCTTTAGATAGATTGTGACAGCTGTGAAAACGTCGATAAAAATTGAGGTTGACAGTTAATCTCGTCGTCGTATGTTTTTAAGTCACTTACTGTCATATCTGTATACATTACGTAATATGCAAAACGTCAATTAATCATTATGCAGTCTGTCACACCGTACAATAACCTTAGATTATATCTTAAATATCACTCAGGTAAATTAATTTTAAATCTGTGACCAATGTTTGGATTTCACGGTTATTATTGTGACCATTTATTATAGTGACAGATATTTGTTTGATGGTGTCATATTGAATGAATGAATAAAGCCTTTATTGTAAAGTACGAGAGTTATCAAAAGATCTTAGATCAGTTACTGCCGTTTTCAATAACATATCTATTCTAAGTTTAAATTACGGCCGTTCCCAATATACTATCTACAGTAAGAGATAAATTACTACCTTATACTGTCAGTAATTAACTGTCAATAATCTGAAGCTGTCCCAATATTCCCGATAAGTCATTCTTATTGCCTTATATTGGGACGCGTGAATTGCAATTTCCATACAAACTTCTATCGCTAGTAAGCTATACGTCGTCCCATTGACAGACAGTGAGTACGGATAAGGTGAGTTACCGTCGATAAATTTATTGGTACAGAAGAGTCAACGATAGTTACGATTTTTATCTCAAGTAAGAGATAGACTGAATAGTGACAAATCTATTCTTTTACGCTTACTTACATTTCAATAACCTATCGACATAAAGCATTGAACTATAACTATATTGGACATAACTATGGATAGATAAGATCTTGTCATTAAACGGTGACAGCAATGTATCCGTAACTAGAGATACGTGATTGAAAACGGCCGTTATACGTCTAGATACACTGTGACAGCTGTGATCACGAAAAAAATAGCAGCAAAATGCTAACCTCTTTTTTTCAGCATTTCACGCGCACAAATACAAAGTAACATACATATAGCAAGTGTAAGATAGCGTAGCTTGTCATGCACACTATGCCGTGTATCAGTGGGAGACTCCTTTGCACAGCATGCCGGCTAGATTATGGGTACCACAACGGTGCCTATTTCTGCCGTGAAGCAGTAATGCGTAAGCATTATTGTGTTTCGGCCCGAATGGCAAATAAGACTTAACATCTTATCTCTGAAGGTGACGAGCGCAATTGTGTTGCCGTTCAGAATTTTTGGGGTTTTTCAAGAATCCTGAATCCAAAGCGGCACTGCATTGTAATGGGCAGAGCGTATCAATTACCATCAGCTGAACGTCCTGCTCGTCTCGTCCCTTATTTAAAAAAAACCGTAACTGAAAAATAAGCGGCTAACACACATACAGATAAGTTTTATAAAGTTGTAGTGGTTGTTATTGTATTTTAATCTATGTTTTATATAAGATAAAATGTTTAATAAATAAAAAAAAAACCCTATGTATGTGGCTGGCGGCGAGAATTTTTCACCATTATAATAATAGTAAAAGCATCACAACACAATAACTTCACTTTACACCAATCTAAAATACTGAAAAAATAAATCATAGTTTATATTTTATAAAAGCTAGCTGACCCGACAAACGCTGTTCTGTGAATAGAAAAAAATATGAAGTATTTTTTTATAATGTAGTCTAAAGCCATCGGAAATATGCAATCAAAGTTAATGAGTTAAAAATGAAACAAAAACGTATTTCTGAATGATTTTATAATAAGTAGTAATAAAATGATATAGATTAATATCGTATTTGTGTAAACAGCTTTTACATTACCGCTTTATAATTACCAATTTTTTTAAGTATTTAAATGGATAGAGTATGTTATCCTTAAGAGATAGACATATGCCCTCACCTCCCCTTTTCTGTAGATATTTATAAGATACACAATTCCACCACACATTATTTTGTTTTATCTCAAAGGATTGAGACAGTGTTTTCGTTGAATGCTGCTAGGCGGCTTTCTTTTTCGGACATCTCCAACAAATATCGTTAATACTAAATGTATACACAAATGTAGACAAAAACTTAACAAATTATATGCTTAAATCTTCCTCGAGAAACATGCTATCCATTGGTGCAAACAGCATGAAAATCGGTGCAGTAGTTTTTGAGTTTAGCCTATATATATCATTGTAATGCTTGTTTTGCACTACGTAACAAAGCGACGATGTAACGTCATCGACGACTGATCCATAGATAATTAATGAATTCTCAATTTGTTAAATATTGCATTACACCCTGTCCCACTGGTGTACCTACTGTTTCTGTGTATAGAATATCGGCCATTAATAGTATTAAAAATCCAGCCGCTGTATTTACTACTCCGCCGAAATTCACAGCTTTGTGCAATGCACAAAATATAGAATTATAACCTTTAAACGTCTCCACCCGGACGCAACAACTATCAACAATATTACAGTACATAAATACATTTAATTTAATGATGTACATTATTCTGTCTTCGGGCGATGCGTACATTGTTGAAAAACCGGCTGGCTTTGTATAATATTGTGTACTTGATAAGAACAAATTAGCATTTTAACAAGCTTCCGTAAAGGTTTTGTAATACTTCGTTATACATCAAGAATTTTATGCCACTCATCAGCGGAAGGGCGTGGCTTATTTTGATGATAGATCTGAGATATCTTTAACTTATGTTCTGATCTTCACGGAAGATTGACTGGAAGAAAGGACAGCAGCTGTAAAACTTACTGTATATGCAGTGTTCATCCGGGGCAGAATAACTGTACGTGAAGTGTTCATCCGGGGATATATAACTACATGTGCAGTGTTCATCCGGGGCAGTATAACTGTATGTGCAGTGTTCA
>CATIXQ010000027.1:1681406-1706760 GCA_949711755.1 Leptidea juvernica
GACGAATTGAGAACCTCCTCCTATTTTGAAGTCGGTTAAAAAGTAATATTATTAATACGACATTTTGAAGTTACGACATACTTAAATATACTTAATAATACCTAATTTTATTACAATATTAAATACAATAATGAAATCTGATTTGATTGACTAGGACCGGCCGATTGTGGTAGGGCTGAGGTTTTATCATTAATTTCAACTAATGCTTTCATGACAGTTTGTCCGCGGTATCTAAGGCGCCAAACTTAAGCTCTGGTTCCCGAGAGGACACATTACATTATATTTTTATTTTATGAATATGTAAAGGAAAATACATATTTTTTTATATGCTAATATTGATATGTTATTTGGAGAAAAATTTTTACTTGCATCGTGGTTTCATAAAACACAAAAGTATTTTAATTATAAATTGTTAATCCTTATCTCAATTCCCTTAATGTTAAGTGTGTGCCCATTTCCTGATATCATATTTTTATTTTATGTTATTTTGTATGTATAATATATTTCATGTGCTATATGTCATGAATAAATACTTAAACATGTGCTATGTGTCATAATACTTATTTATATATATATATAATACTTATTTTATATACATATCGGAATAAATACTTATTTTTACTTTACTTCACTGTACATTAAATTGGTGCATAAAATATGAGGTAACAAGAATTTCATCCTATTTTTGACAATGATTCTATCACAATTATAATTTATCACACATATATTACAAACCACAATGTAAAATGGCCCTGGCTCAATAAATGGCCGTATCTTTTCTCGTCGTTTACTTTAGTATTTTGATTTTTGAAGTTTGATTTCACAACTTCAAGAAACTGAAGACTTGAGTACATCGTTTCAATTTCAACTCGATACCTTAACGCGTCCCCGAGATAAAGGGTCTTGACAGAAAGACGGATGGCTGGACGGACGTACAACAAAATGATTTTATAAGGGTTCTGTTTTCTCCTTATGAAGTACCAAACCCGAAAAATGATCGTCATGCTTTTAAACAAAACAATAGTACAGCAATACTTGACGCCGTCTTACATTCTAGCGCTCTACAAAGTCCGGCCTGGCCACATATGAAGTATTGCTGTCATCTCTGGTCTGGCTGAACCCAGTATCAACTAGAACCATTTGACCGCATGCAACGCAGAGCAGCTCGAATAATATCGGAGACCCAGTGCTCTGTGAACGGCTAGATTACTTGCCGTTGCGTAGAGACGTCTCATCATTGTGTGTCTTCTTCCGCATTTAACACGGGGAGTGTTCCAAAGACCTGTTTGACCTGATTCCTGCCGTCGAATTCTACCTTCGCACGACACGCCACAAATTAGAATATCATCCCCACCATCTGGATGTGTGGCATTCTTCCGCAGTGCGGTTTTTAAGGACTTTTCAACTACATGCAACCAAGCTGAGAAGACATGAGTAATTTCAAAAATGTGCGTACTCCTTCCATAAAGGAGCGTTGTCCCTTCTGCGATTCCTCAATATGTGGGCGGCGGTAATCACTAGATCTTAAATCAGGTGATCCGTGCGCTCGATTGTTCTCCTCACCCATAAAAAATATACACACTTCGATATCAGTACATTTTAAATATTCCATACCCGAACGGTAGTGGTAAAGACTGTCCTTCCCTTAGTTATAATAGTTATAATCTTATAAGGGAATATCACTACATCTTATAAGCCACAATGAGTCTTATTTAGTAATACGGCTTTACTCACGTTTTATCAGTGTTGGTACCGACTAGTTTTGGACCATTTGGAGGTCCTTCATCAGGGTTCGTGATTACGATTACTGAGGTAAGAGACTTAATTTATAGCGTTAAGTTAACAATGTATCACCAAAGTTTTAACGATAAGTCTTTTTTTGAAACCAACTACTAGCTACTTTAGCGGATTTTCAAGTATAATGCGAGCGAACCCGAAGAGCGGAAACCTGCAATTTGCCCACTTGGAAGACTGCATATAATCGTTATCCTTTTTATGTACGTTGAAGCTTGCAATAAAACAGATAAAACGCATTCACTGAAGAGGTACTAATAGAAAGGGCGGTCACTGAAAAATTTTGTTTACGGGTGAGATTTTTATACAACTGAGCAACATTTTAACAAACGGAGGAAAGCTCTAAGGAAGCTTCCCAATTATTCTACAGAGTGCAACGTGGGCACTATCCAACTTAAGTGATGGTTTGGTGGGGTTATTAGCTATGAAGGAGTGACTGAGCCATACTTTTGTGAAAAAGGTTTCAAAAATCAGCACGAGTGTATCAAGATACCATTCTTTCGAAGGTAGTGAAGCTCCTTAAAAACACCATGTTCAATAACCAAGAATGGTCCTTCTAGCACGACTCGGCGCCGGGTCATAAAGCTCGGTCTACGCAGTCTTGGTTGGAAACGAACGTTTCGGACTTCATAAGAGCTAAAGACGCCGTCGCGTTGTCTAGGCCCGATCTTAATCCGCTTGATTATGGATAATTTGGAGTCCCTAAAACAATCCGTACGATTGGCAGTGAAGAATTTTTCCATGCAAAGAGTGCGTACTTCTATTGATAACTGGCCTCAACGTTTAAAGGACTGTATTGCAGCCAATGAATACTCCACTTTGAATAAGCTTTTTATATTTAAATTGTTTTATATTTATATATTAAACTAACACACTGTAAACGTAATAAATGTTATTTGCAATAGAAAATTTTCTTATTAATATGTGTAATATGTGCATTAACTGTACGGTTACGCCTTTATTATAAGTATATTTATAATGAACAAGGTCATTCAAGGTTGAGCGATTGGTGAATCAATCATCTTTTTATTGTAACTGTAAGTGACTAAACAACTAAGATATTCGTCTGATGATAATGCGGATAATGTTAGTAATTGTTTTCATACAGATATGTATGAACTTGCAACGAGCTAACACGCATAGCATCTCCATTTGGTAGAATTCTCTAAGTGTCAAGGTAAATCTATATCCGTTATGGATGTTTCATTACCGTGTATGGCCTGAGGTGAATCCTATGTATGGTTGGTATTTTGTTCCGGGTTCATATGATATTTAATTAAATTGTAATTTCAGCTATTTTTATTTAGAATTGCTAAGAAGAGGATGCGTTTTACACAATAACATAATATACTTTCAAACTCGTTAATGGAACTCTGCTCATAAAATAACAACATTTGCCAAGACATGTAAAGGTTTCCATTTATTTATATATGTAGTTGTATAGTCTTAATGTATTGAAATATTTCATTTTTAATTTGAACACTATAACCTTCTATTCTGATTAATTTATTCTGAATATGCACTTTCATGTCTAAGGCTCATGTCGCACCTACTCCCGTAACAGTTAGGAACAGTACTCTTGAAATTGTTGACGAGTACGTCTACCTTGGACAAATAATCCGGTTGGGCAGGTCCAATTTCGGGAAAGAGGTCAATCAGATGGGAATCCAACTCGAATCCAACTCAGATGGGCAGCGATGGGAAGCTCCGTAAAATATTTTCGTCCAAAATACCACAGTGTCTGAAGACGGTTTGTAACCAGTGTTTGTTGCCAGTGATGACATACGGAACGCAGACGTGGTCGCTAACTATGGACCTTATGAGGAAGCTCATTGTCGCTCAGAGGGTATTGGAGAGGGCTATGCTCGAAGTTTTCCTGCGAGATCGAATCAGAAATGAGGAGATCCGTAGAAGAACCAAAGTTACCGACATAGCCCAGATGGTTGCGAAACTGAAGTGGCAGTGTGCAGCGCACATAACTCGACGGACAGACGGACTGTTGGGGCAGTAAAGTCCTCGAATGGCGACCACGTACCGTAAGCCGTAGTGTGAGTAGGCGCCCAGAATATGGACCGACGATATGGTCAAGATCGCCGCAATAGGTTGGATGAGGGCATCGCAGGACCGGTCGTCGTGGAGATCTTTGGGGAGGCCTTTGTCCAGCAGTGGACGTCTTCCAGCTATTTAAAAATGCACTTTTTAGAATAAATGATGCTTATGCTATCTCATCTCAGAAAGTGCTTTAATACTGTCGAGGCAACAGGGCCAAAATTGCGGTCTTTACTTCGTACAAATTTGCGAGTGTAAAATTTGTATGCAAATTCATTACTTACGTTGTTTATCGGATAGAAATATCTGCCAACTGTTAAGTAAGTGTAGATGAAGATACAGTTAATTGTAATAATGTGGTAATTGAAAGCAAGGAAAAAGTCTTGGCAGTTGATCAGAATCTGGCCGTTGATAGTGTAGTGTACAAGGCGCTTCTCACAAAACATCCATCATTTAGGCTTTTGTTGTAAGTCTTTTGTTGGGCGGTGTATATGCTTCTACAATATGATCCCAATATGATCCTAAACAAATGTGTTACGAAGCTTAAAAGAATTGATAAAAAACGTTTGGTTAATATTTCCATTGGTTTATTTAAACCTTCGTAGATTCAGATAATATGTGTCATCAGCGACAATTGCAGATGTATATTTACACATTCCAATCGATAGTTCTGGAACTCTTCCGAGCGTCAACATTCCGCATTCATAAAACGTAAGAATGTTGTTGACATAAAAATGGTAATCGAAATTCTGCAATAGTACAGTCATATAGACATTGTTTCAGGATATTAATATGCCGGAAATTTGTTAGTTAAATTTGTAAAAAAAACTCAAACATCTATAAAATATGTAATTTTCTTCGATTTTTATTACACTTATATGTTTTTTGTTAACTGACTTAAAAAAAGGAGGAGGTTCTCAATTCATCGGTATGATTTTTTTATGTTTGTTGCCTCAGAACTTTCGAATGGGTGAACCGATTTTGATTTTTGATTTATTGGATTTTGATAATTATTTTCTTATATTTTTTTTGTATTTTGCTTAATTTTCAATTGTATTTTATCAAATTGTGACTCTAATCTTTATTTTCTAGTTATTGTATTATTATGTCTATTCAACGAAAGCTGTTTACTTTCCGGTAATAAATAAATAAATAACGACTTTTACTTGTTCACATAGTTTATTTTAGTTTGTTTAAGTTAAGAACGTAAACATAACAGAAAATGTGTTATAAATGACAGAACGACAACACTTCCCTTACAGCCTCGCCTAGTATCGGAATTCTGGGTCTCGAGCGATTGCCATTTCCGTGGCCATCTGGAGAGCAAAGCCAAATTGGCTTCGAAGAAACTGGGCGTCATTAATAGAGCACGGCAATACTTCAAGCCGGCCCACATTCTAGCGCTGTACAAAGCGCAGGTCCACATATAGAGTGTTGCTGTTATCTCTGTTCTGGCGCACCCCAGTATCAGCTTGATCCATATGACCCCGTGCAACGCAGAGGAGCCCGAATTGTAGTATATAATAGGCTCGGTGTCTGTCTGTGGCTTAAGAAGTCAAGTCCGCTAATCAAACCGACGCCAGCTGATTCACAGGAGCGTAGCTGATATGCAAGGGTAGGTTAGGTTATAGGTCCCCATATGCAAGGGTAATAACAACACTTTTTTTAAAGATTACTTTTTATAAAAAAGATAGCTTTAGCAGGTAATCGGGGAGCCATAATACATCCACTCCCACTCAACACCTCACGGAGGAGGGGTTAGCTGAAAAACAGCGCTGCATGGAATCATAAATCCATGTGAGGTGAAACTGAGCCTTTTCCTTCCGGCTCAATCAGCTAAATGTCATGCTCGTCTCGTCCCTTATTTTTTCATAAAAAAACTATGATGTTGACAATGGAATTGTTTAAGATGATACTGGACTGTACCAGTTTTAAAACAGTACATTCATTTCATTTCTATAAATAAACTTGGTAAACAACAAAGACGGTTAAAATATGCACATGAGTGAAGAATGAACTTGAAATTTTTATGTTATCTAGTAGATCGGATACACAATGAAGAACTGCGAAATAATTGCTAATGTTAACATTTTACGTCTTAAAATATAATATTTACATATTTTAAGTATTTTAATGCTGTTTTTTTTTCAAATATCTACAAAAATCTGTCTGTCGAGAAACTAATTCATATTTTGCTTGAAATTCGTTTAATTAAATCATGAAATTCTCCTATTGATACTTTTCAAATTATCGTGAATAAAAGTAGAAATTAGATACAAGGCACAGCTGTAGATATTTTTTTAAATATGTCGTTATTACATACTATCTATCTATCACATACTAGCGCTCAACAAAAGGCAGTTCCAGCCACATATGGGGAGTACTGCTGTCATCTCTGGTCTGGCGCACCCCAGTTATCTGCTGGAACCATTTGTGAGCGTGCAACGCAGAGCAGCTGGATCAATTGGCGTTGCGTAGAGAAGTTGCGTAGAAACGTCGCTTCATTATGTGTTTTCTACCGCATTTATGACGGGGATTGTTCCGAAGAGTTGTTTCACCTGATTCCTGCCGCCTAATTCACAAGTTAGGATATCATCCCCACAATCTGGATGTGTGGCGGTCCTCCACAGTAAGGTTTTCAAGGAGCTTTCTTACACGGACTACAAAGCTCTGGAATGGCCTTCCTTGTGCGGTGTTTCCGGGACGGTACGACATGGGTACCTTCAAATAAAGCGCGTACACCTTCCTGAAAGTCCGGCAACGCTCCTGTGATTCCTCTGGTGTGTGATCATTTAACACCAGGGGACGTATATTCCTTGTTAAAAAATTGTCAAAGTAGTCTGAAATGAAAATCAATTATTGTACACTTCATTTAGTGTTCTTTATATATCTGAGACAAGTGCTTTATTAACAATATTATTTTATCGATACTTGATTTTTCATTGTGCGTATCATAGTATATCAATGTACACATACACGATAAAACTTAAAGGTGTTTTTTTTATATTTTAATATAGTTTGGTGTCAACATCTAGAAACGGCATGCATCATAATTTATTAATTGGTATTGACTCTATCAAGTTTTCAAACTAAAACATTAAACTTACAAAAATATCCCATACTCTTTGGGAGATTTTTCGGTCTAGGTCGACCTTTTTGGACAATTGTATCTGCATTAGCTGTATAAAACCAACAACTGCCAATATCTTTTATTTAGTCCACATGGTTCCCTGTTATGTTGATATTTTACTCGTGAAGGTTTTTAGAAGTAATCGAAGCCCCGTGATCATATTTAAGTTACCTTAATTACAAAATCAAGAATTTGCATTAGTGACCTTAGTAGGAACTTCAAGTACATACTAATCAAATCAAATCACATTTTACAATAGGGTTACCACCCTATTGTAAAAATTAATTAAATTTTTATTATTTATATATATTAATCATTAAATGGGTTGAAAATATGTGACGCCCTACAAAGGCACAGCAATGTTTTACATAAAATAAATAAGTCTTGTACATTTTATACATTCTTATGATATTAAAAATACAGACAGCACCACTATTATTGTTAGTATCACTATTTATTTCTATATTATAACTAATTCTCACACTTAGTGTACCAATAATAACGAGAATATGATAAGCGTATTCAAGAAATAAATGAAGATTAAAGAAAGAAGAGTTTTGATGATGCGAAACAGAATGAATTATACTCTGCTCTACCATAATTTCAAATTCCGAAACTTGATGATAGTTTTCAGCCTGGTCTTTGCCTATGAATTCTATAAAAAAATAGATTGAAATACGTAATAAAATCCCTTATAATATTTAATTATTATGAAAATTTAAAATCGCAATGAGAATAATTTTTTTGAAAGTGCCATTTATTGGGTGTTTTTTTCCCTATCATTTCAGCCGGAAGACGTCCACTGCTGGACAAAGGCCTCCCCTAAAGATCACCAAGACGATTGGTACTGCTCTTGTTTATACCATATATAGCAACGGATAGTGTTTTTATCCCTTCAAAACAACCGGACAACTGTTCCATATCTGAGCTACTAGATATTTTGCACACACCAAGCAATTTATTACACACATAATTCTGCAATGGTTCTAGAGAAAATGTAGATGTTACTGAAAGAAGATGAACTAAAACTCTACTTTTTAAAGTTGGTTAAAAAAGTGAATCAACTATAGGACAATATTTTCAATAAATACTTTCCAAGACAAGTCCATGAAAGTCAAAACACGTTTTGTCACAAAAAGCGCTTTAAAGCAACGTTAAGTTGAATACTTTAGTAAAACCCGGACCTAGCGTAGGAGCCGATTAGCATATTTTAACCTTTTTCGGTTCAAGCGCTTGTTGCTAGGAGATTAAGGCGTCTTTATTGCGAAAGTTGTCCTTTATTTTTTTGTTTATCTTTGTTGGTACCCAAAGTTGTCCCATTAAAATTCTTCACTATAATTGTGTGGGTTGGAATATCTAGGAACTGTTTGTTTTTTCAATTGGACTAGCAATTGCAGATTATCTGATGCAAATATTTACAAACAGTCTCCGTCGAGTCTTAGACAAAAATTATGCCAAATATATTTTCAAGTCAAAACTATACAATTATAGGTAGTATACATAATAAGCTTGTACAGTGGGAGGCTCCTTTCCACAAGACGCCTGCTAGATTACGGCGCCTATTTCTGCCGTGAAGAAGTAATTTGTAAGCATTATCGTGTTTCGGTCTGAAGGGCACCGTAGCTATTGAAATTACTGTGTAAATGAGGCTTAACATCTTATGTCTCAAGGTGACGAGCAGAGTTCTAGTGCCGCTCAGAAAAATTGGGGTTTTTCAAGAATCAATAAGAAGTAATGGGCAGGGCGTATCAATTACCGTCAGCTGAATGTCCTGCTCGTCCCTTATTTTCATAAAAAAAAGTCTCTTTAATACTTTAGTGTGCGTGACAAGCAATGTCTTACACTCTAGATTTGCATTGCTTTGCTCAAAATAGAGGGTATATCTAAATTCATTCATTTTTTTCGACGTTAGTAGTATTGTCTATCTAGACGTATTAATGATCTAATATTATTAGTGGAATAATTTATAAGCTATTGTGAAAAAAATTTTTAGTTAGTGTAATGTTTACATTTTTGAGAGTCTTCAGCATTAAAGCTGAAAGGGTAGCTTTAATGTTGTTTGTTTTGAGATAAATTAAAATTGTCGCTTTCATCTTACTGTCAAAACTATGTGGCTATCTTAATCTAATATATAAAATTCTCATGTCGCGGTGTTTGTAGTTAAACTCTTTCGAAACGGCTTGACCGATTCTCATGAAATTTTGAGTGCATATTGGGTAGGTCTGAGAAACAGACATCTATTTTTCATCCCCCTAAATGTTAAAGGTGGTCCACGCCAATTTTTTTTTCTTAATTTGTTTGACATTTTTTTAAATTTGTTTGATTATGAGTCAGCATTAAAAAATACGTACAACTTAAAATTTTTACCCATCTACGATCAACAGTTACTTTTGTGTCGCGATTTTAATATCGGCAATACAACGTTTGCTGGGTCAACTAGTAATATATATATACATATATATATTTCTTTTGTGCGTCTGTTGTAACTGAACTCCTCCTAAACGGCTGGACCGATTTAAATGAATCTTTCAGCGTGTCTTCAGGTGGATTCGAGAATGGTTAAGATTCACAATTGAACTACTTCCTAAACGGCTGGACCGATTTTGATGACTTTTTTTGTGTGTTCCAGTGAATTTGAGATTGGTCTGTGTCTTCATGTGGATTCGAGAATGGTTTAGATTCACAATTGAACTACCTCCTAAACGGCTGGACCGATTTTGATGATATTTTTGTGTGTTCCGGTGAATTTTAGATTGGTTTAGATTCTCAATTCCGTCCATATAATATAATTTTCCTGCTCATGTGTATGTTAGTGATCTCCTCCTAACCCCTGGAACGATTATTCAAATTTAAGACGTGATTACAGGACAACGTCTGTCGGGTCTACTAGTATATATATATATATATAATATGTCGTAGTCAAGAACGTCGAGCATATGAAGCGAGTACGATGATGATTTGGTATTCGTCTTAACTCGGGTGTCATCAGCGTGCGGTGCGAGAGCGGCCGCCAAGCAGGCATTCAAGGAACAACTATCGAGCGAGGCGGTTGTGTCGCACGCGCGTAACGGGAACACCACGTTCTTATTACTCTTAAGATTGTAACGTTTGTTGCTGATTACTACACGCTTTTTATTAGCTTCACCTGTATGTATGTTTGTTTGTAACCGACTTATTTGGGCGTGATTTTGACTTATCGTGGACTGATGACTATACATTAATTTGATAAAATTATTCCATTTATCAAATATCGAAAAAAAAAAAAAGATTTTTGTTAATTGATATAATTTTCATCTATCGTCGCTAAGGCAGAAATTGATGTTAATTTTAAATTTCAACCAATGTCTTTAACCGATTTATTTAATATTAGGAAATTTTCGAATACTAAAGAGTATTTTTAATTCAACAATGCAAATAATAGTCTAAAATAACCAAACTAAAATGTAGAAAATATTTTTTTTATTTTTTATTTCGGTTTTCTATAAAAAGTGTGTTTTTTAGTTTTTTAACTACTATTTAATACACCGTGTGTTTGTAAGAATGTTTTTTACTTGCTGTGGTGTAGAACGCCCACAATCACACGAGGCGAAGCCAAGTGTGATAATAGTATCACATGAGTGTTTTAATACCTAATTATCTATAGTTGCATACAAGACTTTATCTACACCCAGAATTTGGATCCTCTAAAAGATTCTGAAACAGTTAGCTTACTGCTAACATTAAAACACCAGTCCTAGTAGTAACCTAATATCATCCATTACTAATTATATACAAATAAACTAAGTATTAATGAAAGAATTATTTAGTTCTAATTTACATTTTGTATAGTGCAATTATTAAAATTCACTTGAATATTTTCTTTTACAGTGTTTAAAATATCTGGCGGTGTGCTGTCAAAACGCTCATTTTTTGTAAACAAAACAATAAAAATATCGAAGAAAAATGGCGGGGATTCGAATAACCTACTTTTTTTTACGGCGCGCGACGTTCTGGTAGTGTGGAACGCGCGTAAACGAAAATGTTCTTTTTTTGAAATTCATACAGATACCACGCATCGAGCAATAAGAATGTGGCTGTGTAAAAATATAGGAGTGTTGTTATGAAATTCAGTACAACATTACAACACTCATTTGGATGATGTAATGGTTTTAATGTTGGCAATAAGCTAACTGTTTCAGAATCTTTAATAGAGGATTTAAAGCAGGGTTGTAGATAAATCACTTTTACCTAACTAATAAGTTGCTCAAAATGGTTCTTAAAAAAACCACCCTGTATATCTGAACCGTAGAATATTCTAGTGTATATACGACTTGACAGCCTGATAATTGGTGACTGTTGTCAGTGATGTTTGTGGTTTATTAATCAAAATACTAACAAGCTAATACCAAGTGTGGCTGACTGTTTACGACAAGTCAATCAAAATCTGTAACATAAAAATAGATTCGCTTTATATATCTATCTTATTGTCTTCATTAAAGATGTCCTTCTCTTTCATACACTTTGCTACTTACGCAAGTACGTTACTATTACTATTGTACGTCCTTGAGGTGTAGTATAAATAGAATATTGAAGAATAACAATATGTTATGTTTTTAAAGTGATAACTCTCACTTCTAGGATTAGGCATAAAGGCATAAAGACAAGATTTTATAGCGAGGCGTTAGTCGAACTGTTAGCTCAGTTGGTTAGAGCACCGGCACGGAACGCCAGAGGTCGTTGGTTCGAGTCCCGCATCGTTCATAAAGTTTTGATTTTTAAATTTTGGTTGTGTATTAATCCTAGAAGTGAAGGTTATCATTTTAAAAACATAACATATTGTTTAGATTTACAAGAGCGACATCTCAAGTCAATTTCCTAATAAGCAAATATTGGGGTTGAGCAGATCATCGACTGTAAAGTAGATCCTGTAGATGAAGCCACAACCTAAGAGTTGAACAAAGCAAACAAGATTTTATAGCGAGGCGTTACTCGAACGGTTAGCTCAGTTGGTTAGAGCACCGGCACGGAACATAAAATTCACATCATAAAATTTTAAAATGTTTTTCAAATTTTATTTGTATATTGAAGAATGCTATAAAATAATAAGTATAATAAATCAAATTCTTAATTTCTAATTACAAAAATCATAAGCCATACGTTATATTATTATCTTAATACACAGAATAACTAGGTAATTACTCACACACTTAAATTGATTTTTTTTTGTACACACCTATATCATTGAATATCAAACGACTGTTAAAATTAAATTATTTATTATTAAAATAAAATTTTTCTGTTTTCGAGTTACATCGATTTTAAGCTTTTCTCATCAACATCTATCCACGATATATTAATAAATTAATTTATTTTATATTTACATAAAATTATAATTTGATATAATATAAAGAATTGATTAAAGTCAAGATAAGAATAATCTACTAACTGCCGTTCCCAATGTACTATCTACAGATAGAGATAAATTACTACTTTCTACTGTCAGTAATTAGCTGTCAATAATATGAAGCTGTCCCAATATACCCGATAAGTCATTCTTATCACTTTATATTGGGACGCGTGAATTGCAATTTCCATACAAACTTCTATCGCTGGTAAGCTATACGTCGTCTCATTGACAGACAGCGTGCACGGACAAGGTGAGTTACCGTCGATAAGTTTATTATTGGGACAGTAAAGTCAACGATAGTTAAGATTTTATCTCAAGTAAGAGATAGACTGAATATTGGGAACGGCCGTCAGTGACGGCCCCAAAATCGAATACGCACTCATAAATAAAATAAATAGACATATTTAAGTATTCATTATTTAGTAAGATCCAGACAGCATTCGGTTTGAGTAATATAATGTCATAATGTCCTCAACTATCTATTTTATGTTTCAATAAAATGCAAATGCAGATTGCTTTCTGCTAAACTTTGTGCCAGTGCAGCATTGATGATTGCCTTGATATAGTCAGAGAGATGTTGTATAAAATGTAGTTTATCTAAATAAATATTTAAATAAAACATTTTTTACAAACTTAGACGCATTTTAACAAGGATTAAAATGCGTCTAAGTTATAATAATTTTTACATTAGTTTTGCGTAAAAAAATAATTTTTATTATTATTTTAATTGTGTTACTATATAATTGTTAAACATTACATATTTTGACAAATAAAAAACATATATTTTGTGTGTCTTCAATTATTTTCGCAGCGCATATTCAATAACAAGTTGTATACGGATATTTTTGATACCATGGGCTACAATGCAATTTTAGTAGTTCCAATTCCCATGTAAATTGCATATAATATAAATGGAATTACTTTCAAAGTCGATAAAGAAATTTTAGTTTATATATTACTAAAAATGAAATCTTTCTCTTATTAAAATCAAGATCAGATTGATTGGGAGACCTTATTTCCCGTCAAATTACATAACTCTAGATAAATAGAGATTTAATTTACTTCGCCCTAATGTCCGTTTATTGCCGTAAGTTTTGAATTAAAGGGCTTAGAAGATTGATATTTTACAGTTTGTGTAAAGTGATTGTACAATTTGATAATTTTTTAACAATTTTTGAGAATAATAGACTTGACAGGAGGATAAATGGAAAACGACGTGATCCATAAACGGTTCATTTTTACGTTTTATTGGGCATTTAGTTACTTTTTCCATAATACAAACTACATATAAATTTATTTATATAATCTTATGATTAACGCACAACATTTTTTTTGGTATCACAAAAATTTAAGTCTCCTAAGGCCATGATGCCATGATATCATCATATGTTAAAGGTAGATAATGCATAAAAGTTATATATTTTATATACTAAATAGATAGACAAGCGAAAATAATAATTGTAATAAAATATCTATACTTTAATTATGTAAGCTCTCGGACTACATGTATTTGTTTCACATAACATACGATATAGAGCTACGGGTCACTAATTAAATGGGCCTAAATAACATAATTAAAAAAAGTTCTGCATCACAGAAGTCCTCTAAAGTTATAAATAGGATCAGCTGATGAAGTCTGACAGCTACGAGTACGAGTTACATATTTTTGTTTATGTTTAAATTTAATTTTCAACTCGGGGTCTCATATTGACAGTGTCTGCGCTTGGCTTAGATCAGCACTCAGCAAGTTATATAATTTAAAATACAAGTTACCTTACAAAAATTAAATTTAACCCTCGACCTCTCGAGTTCCGTGCTCAGCACGTCGCGGGTTCTAGTCCCGCATCGTTCATGAATTTTGATTTCAAATTTAATATGTACCAAAAGTGAGGATTATCACTTTTAAAAAATAAAAAATCTCTTTGGCTTATGGCATTAGCAGACTCGATACTTAATTACTGCTTGAGTAGTTACGGTCGTATTCATAATAGTTACATTGAGAACATTTACAAATTACAAGTTAAAATATTATAAACTATAGTACCATACATATAAGAAAGAAATATAAAAATAACGAAATGGGTTTGTTCAAATTATGCAGAATTGTAAAAGTGTACGATGTGATAAAGAATTCTGTTATAATGGTAGAATAGAATAGAAGTTTTTTTTTCTTTATTTATTTAGGGGGCTTTTATGTCAGCTCCATTATAATCTTAGTACATTAACACTAAAACAAAAGAAAAATCTCCATGACGATCGGTCCTGCGCTGTCCATCCAACCTCGTATCGGAAGACGCAGTGTTGGCTCCCCACAAGATGGACCGACGATTTTGTCAGGATCGCTGGAACACGTTGGATGAGCCACCATATCGTGTGACGTAATAGACGGATGATTCCTAACTTGTATGTACAAATAATTGTTACTTACAAAACTAAGTATTAAATTGCATGTTAAATGAAGAATTATTAATAAAGGCTTCTATAATATTACTATCAAGACCCTGTCTAGTCGATTTGGTCCATATTGTGTTATAAGACATCAATAATATCTGTTATATAAGTGCTGGTACCCCACCTTATGTTAACCGATCAGCAGCCGGTCACTAATTTGCATGCTAATAAATGAATTGGCTAAACATGACCAACACATGAAACCATAAGTAACACCTGTATACTTAACATGTTTGACGCAAATAAAAGATAAAGAACAAACGAGAACAGAACCTTTGTGACGTCAGAAGCTTTATGACGTCATATGCTAAAATCTAAAATACTAAAACACTAAAGATATAATATGTTTACCAAAATCTTAAAAAATAATGTAAATAACTCGATACTTAGATCATTAATACGTCCAGATAGTCAATGGCAGCTGTGAAAGCGTCGAAATACATTGAGTTTAGAATTAACCTCTATTTTGAGCAATCCACGCACACTAACTCTAAAGTGACATCGCGAGTGTAAGACGTAGCTTGTCACTCATCCTCCTCCTCCTCGCGTCGGTTTCCTCAGTGCTGAGGGTCGTGATCATCTCGACAGAGTACTTTGTTGCGTATTATTTGCCGCCATCTGCCTCTGTCGGAAACAGAGTGTAAAGCGTCGTGGACAGTGGTTTTAAGGGCAGTGCGAATCTGATCGGTCCATCGCATGGGGCTCCTTCCTCTTGTCTTGTCACTCATACTAAAGTATTAAGCCTGGCCTGTTTTTATCTGTTGTTTAACAGCAAGAGGCTCTATATAGAAGTATAAATTATATTTATCTAAGATATTATGTAGGCTTCTTTGGCGAGTACACTGCCCAAAGAAATAAAAATTGGAAAAGTTGCTATTTTAATGTAATCTTCTTATATATTATTTGTAATGAAAATGGTCTTTGTTTGAGGCTCTTTCAGGCCTAAACCACTGATCGTATCGATATAAAACTACCACCATTCGATGCGAAATTTATCTTAGATGGTTTATGGCTACTTATTTTTTTATTGTTTAATTTTTTATTATTTCCTTTTAAAAAATGCCCAGCGAAGCGGACGGGAACGGCTAGTAACTAATAAAAATAAAATTGAATAAAAGAGACGTCACAGAAGAGAGATAGGACATGTGTGACCAACTGTGACAACGATGCCCCCCCCCCCCCCCCCCTCATCAATGACCCCCCGTGCCAAAAAAACAATAAAATATATGACGTAATTTATGAAGGCCCGTTATCTTAAAATTACCAAAAACTTGTTTTGCCTACTACTCGGTTAAATCGAGCTAGTAACTCCTTTGTTAAGCAATGTATATGCTTTACAATATGATCCCAAAAAATTAAAAAACATTTAATGTATTAATATTATATATTTAAATATTTTGAAATGATAAAGGTAACTGTATCATAAATTACTTTCTCAGTGATACGACAGTTTGGGAATGGAGCGACCCCCCTCAGATTATATTTAAAAAAATACCCGCTGAGTTTTTAATATTTAAGTTTCGATAAATACACTCTAGTTATAATTTAAGCCTCCAAAAGATTTTTCCAAATATTTCTGGCTTCATATGGATGGTAGATCCTCTTTGATCTTTTTTTTTACTCTATAGCGTTTTTAACGAGAAAAAGCAGGAAACTTATTGCCAATATGTTAACCTACATCAAAATAAAATAAAAAAATATTATCTATTGTACAACTTCTTCCAGATTGGTCCCGTTATTAAATAAAATTCTGACGATGGGACACGTAGTAGAAGTGAAACTTCAACGGACAAAGTTTAAAAACAAATATTTTAAAGATGAATATTATTTGCTAAAATTTAAAAAAAAATATACACATAAAAATAATTTAAAAAATGTTTTGTTTAAAAAAATATTGCGAAGAAATATTACCAAACAAATACCTCATTTCTGATTCGATCTCGCAGGAAAACTCCGACAATAGTTTTCTCATCAGGCCCAAAATAACAAACTTATTCAAAAAAATATTTTTTTAAATATACTTACAATAAGTTATCAAAACTGAACCTCCGTTCGCCTCGCCCGATGACACTTTTCGTAAAGCACTCGTCACGCATTCATCAGCTTGCTACAAGTTTAGCGTCTGTAAAGAAGTCTTACTTCAATAATACAGAATAGCGCTTTTCGGTTTAAAGAAATTGTATACAAAGTGTATCAACTGTCAATGTCACGTCAAAGTCAAATGACCACGGACTCTGTTCAGTGATATAATTTGATACAAGATTATGATGGTGACAAATTCAAAGCCAAATAAACTTTATTCAAATTGGCATAAACTAAGCGCTTTTGAATCGTCACTAGAAACATTTAATTTACGAGTAAATTACTGAATCTACCGTATGTTCCGAAAAGTAGAGCTCGTGAGAAGAACATACAAGAAACTAAACGGCCACTTATTTAAATCAATTAGTTATTTTATATTGGCTGTAATATACATAACAAATTAGTTTGTAAGGTGTTGCGTCAAATATTTGATTCATGTTCAAAGTTGAAACACACATACATATAATCACGCCTCTTTCCCGTAGGGGTAGGCAGAGGCCACTTCATTCCACTTGCTAAGATCCTTCCTCTTACATTCAATGTGGCATAGCGGCTCTCTATGGGCCGTTTTTCGCCCCCGCGAGTTGAAAAGCGTTTTAAAAATGACATATTTCATAAAAAGTAATAAGAAATAAACTGTATAAAATATATAAATTATATAATGGATGCATCGATCTTTAGAGCTTGAATTCATTGTTAATCAACAATAATATTAATTGAGCTTAATACAATTATAAGCAGTAATTATTTTATAATACAAACAGAAAAACAACTAAGGGCCATTCCCAATATTCAGTCTATCTCCGGTTGCGGCCTACTTAAGATAAAAATCGTAACTATCGTTGAGTTTCCTGTCCCAATAAACTCATCGACAATAACTCACCTTATCCGTACACGATAGAAGATAGAATCTGTATGGAAATTGGAATTCACGCGTCCCAATATAAGGCGATAAGATTGACTTATCGGGTATATTGGAACAGCTTCAGATTACTGACAGTAGAAGGTAGTAATTTATCTCTATCTGTATATAGTATATTGGGAACGGCCGTTAGACAGAATATGAAACTCTTGCTGCCCGACAACCGATTAAAATAGGTCAGGTTGATTACTCTAGTGTGCGTGACAAGCTACGTCTTGCACTCGCGATTTGTATGTAACGTTATGTTACTGTGCGTGCATTGCTCAGAATAGAGGTTAACAGTCAACCTCAATTTTTTCGACGTTTTCACAGCTGTCTATCTAGACGTATAAATGATCTAAGTATAAAACTACAACTATCAGTAAACTAAAGTGTACTCTGTACAGGGCATACAACCAGGGGAAATGAAAAATGATCTAAAACTATAATGTACTGGTTTACAAGGAAGTGAGGGAGTAGAACCACCCACAAGTAGATGGATTTGATGAGCAGTCAAGATTGGTTAGTGACAGTGGAAAATGGGCACAGTTGGAGGAGAGGTCATTGTCCAAAGAGGCACAGGCACGAAGCAGTAATGTATAAACATTTGTGTGTTTCGGTCTGAAGGGCACCATAGCTATTGAAATTACTGGGCAAACGAGACTTAACATCTCATGTCTCAAGGTGACGAGTGCGATTATAGTGCCGCTCAGTATTTTTCTGTTTTTCAAGAATCCTGAGCGGCACTGTATTGTAATGGACAGGGCGTATCAATTACTATGAACGCCCTGCTGGTCTCGTCCCTTTTTGTCATAAAAAAAAAGGTTTTTTAAGCTCTTTGTAACAAAGCATCATCCTCAGATTTTACGATTTTTTCTATACCATATGAAACCTATGTTGCAAATCTGTCAAAATGAATGATGGAAAGTCAGAATGAATGATGTTATGAGTACAAATATAGGGTACTTTCAGTTGACCTAGAAGACCAAAGCTTAGCAAAAAGCAAGGTCACAAAACATACATAGCATATCTTTTACTACAGCAAAATTTACATATGCATTTTAGAATCAAACCTGCTATAATTCGATGTATGGCGGGATATTTTCTTAAATTCTGAGTTAACTTTGCAGTTTAATGCATTTTTTTACAATCCTTGAAATTTTTGCTGAAATGGAATCAAATTATTGGTAGATAATGCTATACGGGGTATATAGATAAGTGGGATAGCAGGCTCAGTATTAAATTGTCATTAAGCGCTTAAATCGCTGTAAGGTCAAAAGTGTGTTTCATAAACGTTTCTATATAAGAATGAGTATGCGAGAGCTTTGGTTATTGAACGAGCATCTTCGGTAGTGACTCGATGCGACGTCACAAAACTGTTAAATAACCGCCATAGTCTGTGGACAGAGTCAGTGTTGTGTTGTGTGTGCTGTTTGATAGATCGCGGCAGCCATTTTGTGAGTTTTAAATTTTCCCGCTTATTTTTGTGTTTTATTGCAGGCAATGAATTTAGTAGCTTTAAACAAATATTAATATTTATAATAGTAGTTGTTGTTCAATTTAATATAAATAATATATTAATTATGCTTTTCTAAATATTTTTTAGTTAAATGTAAAATTTACTGGAAAATAATTTCAAATACGCAATCGATGTTGACGCAAAAAAATTGGCATTTTATAAAAAAAATGTTTTATTTATAAAAAAAAAGAATAAACATGCTCTAATTGACTAAAATATTATAAATCTGATTAAAACCACTTAAACTCCGATAAGCTTTGATAATTATTTAATTTTAAGTATCTCGGTATAAAGGTTTGAAATAATTAAATATTAGAGTATTTTATAATAAGAATATGGTATTTATTTTGTTTTTCTCTCACTTTTCACGTCTACAATAACCGAATTTTGACAGAATTTAACATGGAATAAGATTAAAGTATGGGGATGAATAAAGTCTACATTTTGCTGAGTTGATTCCACCCACCGAAATCCACCATGACTTACTTGGATATCATCCATACCAACTGGATATGCGATATTTCTCCACAGTGCGGTTTTCAAGCAACTTTCTTCCCCGTACAACCAAGGTGTGGAATGGGTTTCCCAGCGAATTTTTCCTGGACAATAAATACCACATACAACATAGGTACCTTCAAAATAAAGTACGTTTACCTTCCTAAAAGGCCAGCAACGCTCCTCTTTCCTTTCATAAAAAACATCCCATGAAACGATATTAGGTAAGAAACTTACTAAAATCTTGAAAATGCATAGTGAAGACATTATGTGTTTACAAAGGGTAACTACTCAAACGTAGCAAACTTGTTGTCAATTTCTTTGTTATTATAGGACTTATAGGTGATCGTTAATTTTTGATAGACTATTAGGTTTTATTATACCCTTTAAATTCAAGTTTTCAGAAATACATAATATAAAATATTACAAGGTCAAACCGCTTCGCTCCCGTTGATGTCTCTTACTAATAGAACATACTCTGAGTTAGAAATATGTTTATTGAAGTGAAAACTTCTTTCTCGGTGTTGAGCACTTTTCTTGGGATGGGTATAAAATGTTAAACTCGCGTCAGGACACGTGGCCTGATCGAAAATTCGTAAGACAGTCGTTGAAATTATGCATGAAAGTTGATTTTTCTGATAGATAAACTTTTTAATGTAAAATAATTGTAATGGTTCTGAATCATTAAATTTTTTATGAAATATAAATTGTATATTTTGTGTGTGTACTGATAAATAAAGCAATTCGTGAGAAAATATTTTCTGGCCATTTCATAATATTCTTAAGAATTAATTGCACAAGGTTAATGTTCAAGTTTTCACTTATTTCACTCCCGTAGTGCAACCCGTTATTTTTTTTCTTTTCGGCCTAAGTTTAAAGAGTTAGAAATGTCTCAATAATAGTTTCTAACAGAACTACGTTCTTCACGAAAAGTAAGGGCTTAAAATGACAGCTGATGAAACGTTCCTAGAAAAAAGTATATAAAAACGTAATTTAAGAAAAATACGCTTAAAAAGTTTAAAGAAGAAAAAATATTATGGAGAGTTCGTTTTATTGCGATATAAAATCCACTGGATTATTTAAAGAACAATTTTGATTATTTTTCTCTCTGCATCTACCGCATTTACTCGTACCACGGGGAGTGGTCAGAGGAGCTGGGTTGATTCCAGTGGCTAAATTCGACCACAGGGCATTACGTCACAATGCTAAACATCACCCGCATTATGTTGACGCCTGGCTTTAGCTGCACGTTTCAATTACTAGCTGCAGTTTTTCGCACCGATACTACGTAGAGGCCTTTAAGCTTAGGCTGAGATATATAGAACGTACTTAGACTATACTCTGACTTTACTTAAGTAAAACTTAGCTGAGTGTAAGCTTACCATAATCTTTGATTTCGTTTTTATAGTCATTTGACAGCTAAAATTATGCTGAACTTTAGCTAAAACACGCCAATGCAAAGATCATATTCATGATTTATCACTCGCGGCTAAGTTCTACGTACATAAAGTCTAAGTCAGCTATCTAAGCCTTAGAGTATACTCCTAACTCAAAGGATAGCATCTCTTGAACCCTGATGTTGCGGATGTCCATGGGCGGTTGCGTAATAAGTAAGTAAAAATTGTAATTTAGTTTGAAATAATAGTAGTAATTACATTTTCACTAGTGGCCACGAAGTATAATCCGGCTAAGTTTGAAAGCGAACAGTTGCTTAAAACGTAGTGGATTTCGGCTATGTCCTTTTTACAAGATTATAGCCGTCATCAGTCAATGACTGCACGTTTCATACAATCGAGTGAATTGCTTTTTTCTTAGAGAGTTTCGCTAGGCTGACCGCTACGAGTAGTAGTAAATTTTAAAGATTGAGTGATGAAGATATAGGCGATCATTCCCCATGTAATTCAAATTAATCCGATTGTTTGTGTTACCAAAGGTAACAGTTGAAAAATTACAATAAATTAAAATCTTCAATATAGATTTAGATTTAAAAATAAATGACCACAAAATATAAGAAGCATTTAACATTATTAGATCTCATTTTATTGCAAATTTTTATGATTATATTTGTAGAAAATGACTAAAGCGTAATAAATGTGTTTCGCTGTGTTGAGTGTAGATGTCGCTTCGTTATGTCTTCAACAGAACTTATCATGGGAAGTGTTACAATTTATTAATAAGAGATATTTTCAAAAAAATTCAAATTATAATTCAGTCAACAGCCAAACTGTTCAAAATTTGTTTAATTGCTGCTTATTTTAAATTCATTTGAATTAATATCCTAATATTTTTATTCAAAATAGGATGTAATATAACTTATTGAAAGTAAGCACTACCCACCCATTCGAAATAAGATGTCTCAGACCTGAGAAGAACGGGCGCAAGAAACTCAGCAAGCTTTTTTTTTTATAAAAAGTTTGATAACAATGTAAAATCGTACAATAAGATTTATTATTTAATGAGGGGGCAGAGAGGGGTGCCTGAGGGTTGTCACTCCATTCCCAATCTGTGGTATCGTTAAGAAAGTCATTTCTGTTACAGTAACAGGACGCTTTTAAACAATTCTTTTGAATATCGTAATACATTTGTTTTGATCATTTTTTGGGATCATGTTGTAGAAGCATATACATCGCTTTATAGTAGCTTGACCTGTAATTATGTGTGTAATCTTTGGACACGGCTGTCATTAACTTTAAAATGTCGGATTGAATTGAAAGTTATCTAAGACCGATGATAATACCAATAGTTCCATATTTTTAAGCATGGTATGTAACAGAATCTTTTAAGGCGCGGTCATACCTCAATTTCCACAAAAATTGGTTTCTTAGAGAGTCGATTACAACATAACGCAATGAAAATATTCGCACGCAAAAAATACATTACAAACTGAAAAAGACAAAGAAAAATTTGAACCGAGTAGAATATTAATATATAATTTGAAATATATAATAAGAAATTTGGAAGTTGCTTCCTAAAAATAAACTTTGGAGTTAAGAGTCTCTGAATTTTCACCGATAAAAACATTCTTTTGTTAAAGAATAGAATAGAATTAGTATTTTTCTAAAACTTAAACCGAACAATTATTTAATTTAATATGTTTATTTTGAATCAACATAAGAAAACCAGAAAAATAAATGCCCATTTGCAGCTTAGCCACATGATCAACACAAATATTGTACTATTCGTTGTAGCGCTTACAATCCCAGTGAGTCCACGCCTTAACGTGATTTCCTATCCCTTAAAAACTTTGCACACGGGTCAAGAACTGATGTCAATTTAATATTAGTCACATTACCTGTATCTGCCTTTTATTTAGATCATTCTTTGGAAGACTCAGGTTTATGTTTTTACCACAGAAAAAATCCATTTGCCGTATAATCGCCCTTCGAGAACACATCCTAATCTTCACCTACTTGGCACTTGGCAAATGATTTTATTTGAAAACTTTTAATTTTATATAGCTCATACGTCTAGATAGACTGTGATAGCTGTGAACACGTCGAAAAAAATAGCGGTGAACTGTCAACCTCTATTTTCAGCAATGAACACATACTAGTGACTGACGTATCGCGAGTTCAAGACGTAGCTGCCATGCACACTAAAGTAAGCACAAGCCTGGCCTGCTGTCGTTGCCTAACAGCATAAAGCCTTATAAAATATTATAAATCTTATCTTAAAAAAAACCTTATATAATATATAAAATTCTCATGTCGCGGTGTTTGTAGTTAAACTCCTTCGAAACGGTTTGACCGACTCTCATGAAATTTTGAGTGCATATTGGGTAGGTCTGAGAATCGGACAACATCTATTTTTCATCCCCCTAAATGTTAAGGGTGCTCCACGCTATTTTTTTTTTTTGATATTTTATTTAAATTTGTTTGATTATGAATCAGCATTACAAATATATATAACTTCAAATTTTCACCCATCTACGACCAACACTTACTTTTGTATCGCGATTTTAATATCGGCAATACAACGTTTGCTGGATCAGCTAGTATATAATCTAAAATCCTATAAGGCGCTTTCCTTTGAAGTGGGCAAATGGGACTTAACATGTCTCAAGATGACGACTGACGAGTGCAATTGTAGTTCCGCCCAATTATGGGTTTTTCCAGATTCCTGAGCGGCACTGCATTGTAATGGGCAAGGCGTCTATCAATTACCATTAGCTGAACTACTTATTCGAAAGGCTTCTTGAAATTCGGAAAACTTCAGAATTATTATTTGTATTGACAAATTTGTTAACATTTTGCATATTCTTGGTTAATTCTCTTGTATAACTTTATACCAAGCCTATTTGTAAGGCTGTATGAGTAAGAGTATTATAATATACTAGCTGACCCGATAGACGTTGTGCTGTATATAATAAATAAAATAATGTTTTTATATGAATTTGTCAATAATATATCATAACATCAAAATTACATCGTAAAATATGCACCCTGCTGTCGTAATGAAATTGTTTCACAGCAGAACTGTCAAACCGTGCGTCAATAAATTCTCTCATAGAAATTATGTATGGACACATCAAAGGAAAAACAAATTTGTTGTTTTTATTTAATTTAGCAGCATTGTCCTATTTATTCGCCTTTTAAACCTTCTCTGGACTTCCACAAATAATTCAAGACCAAAATTAGCCAAATCGGTCCAGCCGTTCTCGAGTTTTAGCGAGACTTACGAACAGCAATTCATTTTTATATATATAGATATATATTATTAGGTACAATTGTACAGAACCCCTGGTGTCAACTCGCTCTTACCTTTTTGTATAAGACATGTGATATTTTAAATTTTTTGTCAAAATAAGTCTCCACGGCCAGAACAATGATTCACAGCAAACAGAAGTTGTTTGTTGAGGTTTTGGTTACGAAAGAAATGACGCTATCAGCCGGATACAAGAATATGCAAATTACGGAATCTTGGGAAAACCCTGTATTGGACGGTTTTATATTTGATCTGAATACAAAATTCATCTTATTTATAAACTATGAGTATTACTTCGCCGTGCGTATCTAACAAGTTATATATATATATGTATATCCAATTCTAAATTTTAGTTGAAATAAAACATAATATATCGACCGAGCTGATTTTAAAATATAAAGATAATATAATCGAAAATAACTGAAGTCACCACCAATTTAAAAAAAGTCGCATGATACAGCTTACGGAAGAATTTAATCGTTAATGCTGCCTAAATCATCTAAGCGGTTCAGTAAACTAACATATTTACAGCTCAGTAATTTTACATTGCTGCTTATTGATCAAGAATATTTTATACAACTGGAGTAAATGCGGCAATGTATAGTTAAAGCAGTCAAAATATATTATGTTGTAATTTGTAGAATGTTCCATAGTTCGGCTTTGTTTTTATATGAAGTGATTTGACTATATATATGTTATATACATTGGAATCAATGACAAAAGTTGTTCATTTAATTATTAAATATAAAGCCCTTGAGAAGAGTTGCATGTTTTGAGAATAATTTGAAATACAAGTATACGATGAAGTAACGGCCTTTGTAACATCACCTACTCGTATCATCA